>CM002487.1:13528143-13591344 GCA_000325765.3 Leersia perrieri
AAACTTTCATATCAAGACCATTCATGAAGTGACGAGCAATCTCAGATTGAGAATAGTTAACAGCATAAGAAAAATCAACAAATCTAAGATTACTCAAAATTTTGTTAAAACGGCCAAGATAATCATCTAAAGATTCTAGTTGGTTTGTCTTCTTGTTTTCGATCCTACAAGTGGTATCAGAGCCTCGTTTTTCTATTTGATCTTTACCGATCTTTAGATTTGTTGCCATAGCTCAAAAATTTTCTAACAAACCACATATTTTTAATGGAACCGATTTTGACTATTGGAAGAAAAGGATGGAGTCTTACATTACATCTCAAGGTTATAATATTTGGTTGAAAGTTTCTAATGCTTATGAGATTCCAGATCGTATTGAAACTCCTGTTCAAAAAACTGACTTTGAAAACAATTGGAGAGCACGTAATATTATTCTTAGTGGGATTTCTCGCTCGGATTTTGATCGTGTTTCTCATCTCGCAACGGCTAACGAAATTTGGAAAGTTTTAAATGATTTTAATACTGGTTCTTCTAATATCAAAGAGTTGCGAAAAGATGTTTTCGAAAAGGAGTACATAAGATTTGAGATAACTTCTGGAGGTGTCTTCTTCCGATTCTTCTTCTTCTTCACAATCATTGCTTGCTTTTGTATCTACCATGTCCGATTATCAACTAGAAGATTTCTTTTAAGGGAGATGATGCATGACACTTCAATTCTTTTACTTAAATTAAGAAAATATGCAATGTTAAAGCTAGTACTAATTTGGATGATATATGCTTTCATATATTCAATGCAAGGTTTTTTATTCCTCAAATGCTCTTTTAATGCCACAAGTGCAAATAATAAAAAATTGCATGTCTTTACTTTATGAGAGGTAAAAATAAATATGTAACCTTTGGCAACAGTCTTGACGACAAAGGCATATTCAAAGTGAGGAAAATAATGAATACCGAATGCTTGGCAACAGTCTTGACGACAAGCACGTACTCGTGATAATTGAGAGTTTACTTTTATACACTCAATAAAAAAAATTGAGCATGTAAAAAGCTCATAAATAATATGGAGCAAAGCTCAACGATAAATTCTTAATTTTTAATAGAGCAAATAAATTTGGGAAAGAGTGTTTACACCTTCTTTTCTATATGTTTGGGTGTTTTATGTAACCTTGTACCTAATGGATGTGTTACATTATAAATCGTTGAAAACATGAAATCTTAATGCTGACTTAAGCTTGATTGCAATATCTTTGTTTCATGTTTATACTCTAGTGTCATGCTTACTATGCTAGGGGTGGATTTATTTTACTTGTCTTGCAACACATGTTCTTGTATTGCTCTAGGTATGTTTCAGAGCTCTCAAACAAAAATATGACAATTGCATATTGATTTTGTGATTCTCTTTTTTAAATTTCTTGATGAGATCATTGTCAAAAGGGGAAGAAAAATACAAATGGTTGTTGAAAGGGGGAGAAATTGGATTGTTGAAGGGGGGAGAAATTGGATTCGATTTTTAAAATAGTCGATTTTGTGAAACTTGGAGAAATTCTTTCTTTTAAAAAAAGGGCGAGAGTTTTTCTTTATCACATGGTCACTTTTATGATTTAAACACCAAACAACATTTTGTTGGGTTTACCAATGTGTTCATCAAGGGGGATATTGTAGAATCAAGGTTTTGATTTATAATTGTGTGATGAACAATTGGCACTTGAATTTTGAATTGATTTTGAGTTGATTTGGTGAAGAGGTGTGGCCTCGGGATGAGGCCGGTCAGACCGGTCAGTGACCTGCGGTCTGACCGGCCGGGCGGTCAGACCTGCCGGTGCGGTCTGATGGGCGTTCCAGAAGAGATATCGGACTCGGATTGTTGGGCCGGCGAACAGAACGGCTGAGCCCGAATAGGATTGATTTCGGGTTGTTTTCTTGGATTGCAAGTTTCCTTCGTGGATATGATTTGATTATGGTTTGTATTCGTGGATAATTCTGTTGTGTGCTAATGATGAATCAAGTTGGTGAAAACTTGGGCTCGGTTATAGTTTCTTGGTTGTTTCATGTGTAGGTATCGCTTGAGGCCTCGAGAGAGTATTACCGGTGATGGATCGGAGTCGACTTGGGAGAAGTTGATGTCCAGAGGATCAAGAGATCACGCGGGATACTAAAAGGCGAGAGGAAAGATAAAGGGAAGATAATTTTTAATTCCGCAAAGTATTTGGGTGTTCCAACTATTCATCCTCCTCTGATTAATTTGTCTTCTTGTTTTCGATCTACACTATTAACTACTACGGTGTTTTTAGGGCCTGTTTAATACAGACTGGAGTGCATTACTCCTATACGCAAGTGCACAGCAGCGAAACCAACCGATCTTTTCGTCCGATCTCCCGGTGCAATCATTCGTACTCCCCCTGATCTCCAATTCCCAACGCAGCAGTGTGCAACCAGCTGCAAGCCGCCCCGAAACCCAAAAAGTTCACCCCGGCTGGTCATGCTGGCTCACCACGCTCACGGCTCCCGTGCCCGATTTGATGGTAGAGCGGCTCCTCTCTCGTCTCAACCAGAGACATCTCACATCTCCCTCCCGCTTGGGTCGCTTGGCCATAGACACTCTACTCTGATGCAGAAGAAACAAAGTACATGGAGTAGGTAGGATAGGAGCAAGTCGATCGAGAGGACAGGGAGGAAGGAGAAGGAGAGAGAGGACAGGCGCGCTATTCTTTCCCAGGCCATAGGCCATTAATGGCAAGGGCATGATGACCACCTCACGTCCTCACCACAGGGTGTTTCTCGTCGACAAAGACGGCAGCTAGCTAAGGAGAATACCGGGCACCTTTATTATTGCTTTTTAGTTTTTTTAGAAAACACCTCTCAAAAAAACCAATTCTGAATATGGAGCTTTTTACGGCGCCAACGACGTTGGCATCGTGATTCAACGTCAAGGCGCCAACAAAGTTGACGATGTACCTATGACACCGTAATCACGAGAATTAGAAACGTTAAGTACCACGGCGCCAATGACGTTGGCGCCAAGCGCCTACTTGTAAAAAATATTTATGAACAGGTCATTTAAAGATCTATTCGTAAAAAATATTTTTATTAGGTCCTTGGTGTCATTGTTATTGTCGCCAAGGACCTATTTGTAAATATTGTTTTTACGAATAGGTCCTCGGCGCCGATGATAGTGGCCCCATGGTACCTAACGTTTCCGATGTTCACGATCATGGTGTTAACTATATTGGCGCCGTGCCGTTGGACAACGGCACCAACGTCGTTGGCGCAGTGAAAAGGTCCATATCCGGATTTAGTTTTTTGAGGGGTCTAATTGTGAAATAAGTTTTCTAAAAGGACTAAAAATAATAAAAGCTGAACGTTTAACCGCTTTTTTTTTTCATTCAGGACATTTAATCGGGAGTTTAGGACTTGCAGTATGCGTCCCTTGCTTTTTTTTCATTCACCAAATTGTGGGTATCGATGGTAGCATATCCGGAATTAGTTTTTTGAGGGGTCTAATTCGAAAAAATAGGTGTCATATCGGACATTTAATTGGACGTCGAGAAAGTTTTTTGGACATGAATAAAAAATTAATTTCATAACTCGTCTGTCAACCGCGAGATAAATTTATTAAGCCTAATTAATTCAACATTAGCACGTATATATTAGTATAACACTTATGAGTAATCATGAATTAAGTAGGATAAAAGATTCATCCCGCGGTTTAATTTCAATAGATTTATGGAGACCGAACTTTGTTACATGACCGCAGAGGCCAGAGGGAAGCACGTAATCACATATGCGAGTAGGTAAATGGTTCACCTCGAATGGCATGTTTTTCAAAACCTTTTGGAGAATACATAATTGATCTGCGCAAGAAAGAAAAACAGGAAAATCTTCATAGGATCAGCCATAGCATCAGCTAGCTCGATGGAAAAGACCTTGTTTATCCTGTGTGTCATCAATTCAAGTGGTGTGTCAATTCAAGTCGGAGTCTGATAGGAGAGTAAGCTAGGAGCCTAGGACTAGGAGTACTACTGCTATGAAGTAGTAGCTACGGAGTACTCCTGTGTGTATATGTATGGTGAACCATCAGCAGACAACAGGGCTGTTACGGATGTTTTGAGGCCAATGGAGATTATTAAATATAGACTAATTATAAAATTAATTAAACATTCTAATTTATTAGACGAATCTGTTAAATCTAATTAGTTCAAGATTAGTAAAAGTGATGCTATATTAAACATATGCTCATCAGTGGTTAATTATGCTTAGATTTGTCTCGCGAATTAGACTTTATTTTGTAATTAATTTTGTTATTAATTTATATTTAATACTTCTAATTGACATCAAACATCTGATATGACAGGGAATAAAGTTTAGTCCATAAGATGCACACCATCTTAATCTGCAGATTAAATATTTTTTTAAAAAATAGATTCTATTAAATCCGGCCTCTGTGAATTGAGCACTTTAGTTTGCAGATTAAATCAGTTAACGATCAACTCTTGCATTTCCGAATCAAATGCAAAGATACTCCACTTGCTTGATCAATCTCGCATTTCATTTTTAAGCAATTTCGGTGCATTATGAGAAGAGGACAATTTAGCTAATATAGTCGTCTTAAGCGAACAGAAAGATGATGAATTTTTGCACTAGATTAAGTAAATGATCGGGCATTGAAAGTGCATTGTCTCGAGCATGGATACATTCTCCCATATACATAACCGTGCAATACAAACAGCTATCTCATGCATCCCCTAATCCGTGAGTGCAAAAAATGATTCATCTGCAATGAGCCCTGATCAGGGTTGAACTTACCGCGGTAACCGCATCTTACCGCTGGGCAGCGGTGAGGGGAATCGGCGGCGTGGTTTGGCCGAATTTCATCGAATTCAAAATTTTCAAAAAAGAATAATGAAAAAATTTCAAAAAATTCACATAAATAGTATATGATTTATAGACAATAATGATGAAAAAAATTACAAATTAATGAGGTTTACTACAAATTAAAGCATGTAAATATTATATTCAGGAAAAAAAGAAAAACCTTCTCTATGGCCCAATATGGGCCGGTTCATTCAAAAAATAGAAACAACTGATATCACTTTTTACATTACAAACAATTGATATCACTCTTTACACCATATTTTTTATTTTTTAAAAAAAATTCTCTCTTTTTTCCAACGAAAAATCGTCCTACCACGGTTATCACGACTTACCGCACGGTTCCCTCAGTGAAACCTCGATTTAAATTCAAATTTTTAAAATTTAAATTTATCGCGATAAGCCGCGGTTACCGCGCAACCGCTGGCGAGAGGGAAGGGATACTCCGCGATAAGATTCAAATTCCTCATCCAATGCTACTCCGTACAAGAACATGGAGTGGTCCAACCAAATGTCCACTAGTCTTACAGATCTCTCATCCCACGCTGTGATCGGAATTCGGAACACTAATTTGCTTCAGAACAAAACTGTACTACTACTTCAACTCCTTGTGCTGCATGCTGCTACTACTCCTACTAGTAGTAGGCTAGTACTACATAGTAGCGATCGGAGGTGGAGATATGGAGCAGATCAGCAGAACCAAGAATCCAAAAGCAGTACGACATGGCGTGCGTTGCCGCGGCAAAAACTGCTCCCACACACACACTACTGCTTGAACCACTGCTGAACCAACCTCCGGTGCTCTCTCTCTCTCTCCACTTCCCAACGCATTCCTACTGTCAGTCTTGTCGCGGTCCTTTGCTCACCATACGTATACACACATATGCAGTGCAAATCCGCCACAGAGACGGTGTACAATCACAGCATGCAGAGCCGCAGAGGAGTAGTAGGACTAGTAGGAGTAGAGCGTCGCCTATACAAATTGCAGAATGCACAATTACATTTCCGGCCATTCTACTCCAGCTCCAAGCCTCCAACGCTGTGTTTGTTTGTACTATTGGTTAGAAATAGTGGAAAAAAATGTTATACGTAAAATAAGATACATCATTAATATATGATTAATTAAGTATGAATTGTTTTAAATTTGAAAAATATACTACTTAAATTTTAAATAACTTTTAAATAATGTTTTTTTTAAAAATACCATTTAGCAGTTTGAAAAAAATATCAATAAAGAAAAGACCCTTTAGACAGTAGCAGCAGGCAAGGACGAACGATCTACACGGATCCGTGCTCCGAAGCAGGGGATGGAGAAAATCACATCGATTTTTGACATATATTTAAATATTAAACATAGAGTAATAACAAATTAAATTATATATTTTGATTGTACACGACGAGACAAATTTTTTAAGCCTAATTAATCCGTCATTAGCATATGTTGGTTACTGTAACATTTATGGCTAAACATGATTTAATTAGGCTCAAAACATTCGTCTCGCAGTATACATTCAGAATATATAATTTTTTTTATTACTCTACGTTTGATACTTAAAATATATGTTTAAATATTTATATGATATTTTTAGAAAAAGTTTTTAAACTTAAACACAACCAAAACCTCAAATCCCATTAATGGAAGGGCATGATGACTAAAAGTGTCGCCTCACGTCACGTCCTCGCGCGTCACACCGCGGCACGATACGCCCCCACATGTCAGCTACAGAGATCACGACACGATGGTTTCCGCTACTAGAAGACAGGACAGGAGAGCTACTAGTACTCGAGGACATTTTGGACGTGGAATTTTACAGGCAATCGTCGGACTTCGGGCTCCATTTGTACAGTTCACGCCAAACCAAAGATCAGCAATACTCTAATTGGGATTTTCGCCAGCTCTCTAGCCATTGGTTTGATTCATCAGTGTTTGTAGTATGGGTAAATTTGCTTGTAAAAGAGCTGCTAATTTGAAATGCATTACCCAATTTGATAATACTATCAGAAACTAATTTGATAGGTGTTGATGTGTAGGAGGTGTGTGCAGCGGGAGAAAAAAAAAATTGATTGGAAAGCTGATTGCACTGGTTACTGCTCTAAAGGACAGCGGGAGTAGGCTTTCTGGGTTACTGCTCTAAAGGACAGCGGTAGTATCGTAAGGCTGCTACTCGATTTGATAAGACTCTAGTGCTCCGACTACTACTACTATACTCCTACTCCGTATTCAACAAAAGGTTGACAAAGAAAAACATAGGTACTCGTATATACGGAGTATCTCCCAGCAAAATGAGTAGAAGTAGTACTGTTTTAACTCGTGTACTAGTACTGTTTGACTACCACCACAGAGAACCAATTGTACAAAAATTATCCCAACATTAGCACACTATATAACACTCTACAGAAGTGGCTTTGATAAAATGACACATCAAACGGATGTTGACTTTATTTAGATGAAATTTTGTATATAAAATATTTCTCTTTTCTTTTCTCCTTATGGCACATGAAATGTGCGAAATACCGTTTTTTTGAGAGGGATGAGCACGAAACGAGACCACTTTGGCCACCCAAACCGAGCTTCGCCACCCCCTACCAATGCGACACTGCACCGCTCACACCGACCCTCTTAATCCCCTCCCCCCTATTTCCATATGTGCCATGCTGCCCCCATTTTCCAGCCACCACTAATATCGGTTGCTCTTCTCAACCTCCTACTGCTCCACCTATCCTGTCCCGTTGACCTCGTCGAGTTGGATGACGCCAGCGTCGATCCCACTCTAATGGCAACGGGGTTGAATAAGGGTGCGGATGGCTACCGAGTTTAAGGCGGAGGAGTTCGGAGAGGAGAATGTTTCAGACATTTCATGTGCCATAAAGCCAAAAGAAAAGAGAATTAGATTTTGTTGTACAGGGCGTCATATAAATAAAGCAAACATTCTTTTATAGTGTCATCGTTTCGATGTTAAATCATCAAAATCACATTTTCTGTGCCATAAAACTGTGTTAAAAAAATTATTTTGCTGCAACATTAGCAACCTATTTCAGTTTACTTATAATTTTAGCGTGAGGAATTATCAGTTTAGTACAACTTATATATACACCATCTTACTATTGACCCCTGCGATCAGTTGGCTGGTGATATTTAGGCTTTCTAACCACCGCACATGTGAATCGCTATTTTGGATCAGGCTTTTCAGCCACATCTGCTTGACACACCATCAGCCAAACAACTCTCTGTCAAGATTCTTGACTGAAATGCATCGGCTGCTTGGCTGATCAGCCCCAGTAAAACGCGAAACGATGGCAGCCGACGTCCACGCATTACTGCTACATACTACTACATACTAGGTAGTACTACTGTACTAATAGCTATAATAAACTGGAATAGATCGTTCATATTGCAACAAACCGATAGTTTCGACGTAAAAGCTTGTCAGTCTTCTGAAAACTCTTTTCTGGGCATCGGCTTATATATGAAACTCGCCCCGTTCGTTTGGCACAACATTGCCATTAGCAGATTTACAACACAACCGAAGTTTTGATTGAACATCAAACAGACTTTTACAACACAGAACAAAGCACAACTGATCAACTAATAATGCAGCACACCGCACATATGATTACAGCACAACAGCAAATCTAGGATACGATCAAGTAGTAGTAGAAACTAAAGGGGGAAGCCTCTATATGAATCTATCTCCCGTTCTATCCATCCATCTACTGATGGTCTTCCATACAGGTAAACGGATAGAATGCAAGATAGAAACAATCAACCTTGCACGGACGCCAGCGACGGAGAAGACGATCGACCGATCAGCCGCGTGGGCGAGTGACTATGCGGCCGACCACATGCGCCTTCGTCTGCTGCACGCCGTCGCGCGGCGGGTCGAACCACACCGGCAGGAACGCCTTGGTGTGGCACGGGAACCACGACGCCGAAAAGTGGGCCACAAACGCATCACGCCCCTGCAAATTAATCCCACAAGAGAAATACAGCACAAAGCAATTAATTAATCGGCAGCAAGAAATGCACGGCAAAAAGATCGATCGGCGACGGCGAAAAAAAAAAACAAGGACCAGCAAGATTGGCGACAGACGGCGAACCTGGATGGCAGCAGGCACGACGTCGCAGACCTTGGGGCATTGGGCGGCGTCCCAGCGGTGGTCCTGGAGGAAGCCGCGGAGACGAAGCGCCGCCGCCGCCGTCGTCATGTTGACGAAGGCGTACCCCTTGTTGCATCGCGTCCTGGTACAATGAAAGAAGGGAAAAAAAGTCAGTTCATCACAAACAGATAGTACGCCTGATGGCAAGTAAACGAACCCTAGATCACCATCCAAATATCGATGCTTTCTTGCTCGTGCGTACCTGAAGTCGATCGGAACGTAGAGGAAGTCGTACTCCGACTTGACGCCGCGGCTGCGAGACCGTAGATTGCGGTTCTCGTCGGCGCAGTGCTGGTCAAGGATTGCAATAATCCTCTCCTTCCTGGTCGCCGTTGCCAAGAGAGCATAAAGATTAGATTTTTTTAACCTATCCACAACTAGGTAGTAGTAGCTTGAGGAAGATTTTATGACCCAAAAACTTACCGAAATTTGTTCGGGATATTCCGAATCATCAATGAAGAGGTGGAAGCTGTAAACCCCAAAGCACTCGCCGCCGGCGCCGGCGGCGTCGGCGGTGGAAGTGCTAATCGGAAAGGGGCCATGGCCTTTCTTGGGGACGGCTCGTCACCCGCCTTCAGTTCTATTGGCTCGTCGCCGGCGCCGCCTTCCTCGATCAAGGTGATCGAGCAGCGCCGCGTCGCCGGAGCTGCGGCTGGTGGCGGAGCAGCCGGGAAGCCGTACACAACCATCTGCACTGACGGCGGCGGGCAGTAGTACACCATCACCGGCATCACCGGCGGTGGCGGCGGCGGCGGAGGGAGCATCCACACATCGTGAGGGATTGACGCTGGCGCCGCCGGAGCGAAGTGCTGGTGGGGGAACGCCGGCACCGCCACCGGAATATAGGCGTCACACTTGGAGGGGTGCACGACGGATTGGGGAATCCCGGCGATCTGCGGCGGCGACGGCAGCGCGCCGGCCGGAGAGAGCGGCGCACCGAACTGCGGCGGCGGCGGCAGAAAAAACAAGCTCTGTGGCTTGAATGGCGCGGCATAAGGATCGAGGCCGGAGATCATGACGGAAGCAATGGATGGGACTGTGGGAGAAGAAGAAAAAAGCTCCTTTCTATACGCGGCTTGTGTTTCAGCCTTTCAGGAGAAGAGCTGAAGAGGGAACGAAAGCGGAGAAGAAAAGAGGAAACCTGCGGTGCCGCGGGATCCATCGGTCCGCCACGGCTGAATTTATAGGCAGGTCGGAGGCAATTAGGCAAAACGGGTCCGGCCTCTGGGAGTCTCGGCCGGAGGATTATTTTTTGTTTAAATCTCTTCTGCGCTATAGTACTAGTAGTACAGTTTTGTTTATTGGTGAAGTATCGTCTGTTTTATCTGCTCTTTTTTAACTACTCCAAATGACGAATGACAATCAGGTTGTTGCTAGTATTGCTTAATCAAACCTACTGAACCATGAAACAATCGGCAGGGCAGAAATTGAAATACTCGGCACCGTCGTAGTAATAATAGCAGATGATGTGATATTTTTGGTCAAAATTTTTCTAATCCAACCACGGTTAAACTTTATAAACGAGTACTCGTGTTTGGATGTTAAAGCTTGATATTTTGGCTTTGACGTATGCTTTCCCATTGAGATGACGCTGGCGCATTGATTCTCCATTTGCATGAATGCTTAGAGACCTTTGACAATATCCACCCGAGCTATGCTGAAGTATTGATAAAGAAAAGACGCGAATCCTTTAAGTAACTACGTTTTAAGATGGATATATTTGTGATCATAACCACGCTAGCAATTATATTTTAAGACAAATTTAAATCTTTGAGATAGCTATAAATGTCAATAGTTTGAGAATCGAAGGGAGTAATACAAAACGGGAAATGATAGTACTCACTCCAGATCACAAATTGTTGATATTTTAGGGCTTGTTGGGTTGGGAGAAAATTTTTTGGATTGAGTGTCACATCGGAAGGCTATTTCGGTGACTAATTATAAAAACTAATTATATAGGGTGTCAGGAAACAGCGAGATGAATTTATTAAGTATAATTAATCCATCATTAACATATGTAAGTTACTGTAGCATGCCAATCGTGTAGTAATTAGGCTCAAAAGATTCGTCGCGTGATTTTTATGCAAACTGTGCAATTGGTTTTTTATGCATGTGTTTAAAGATTTAATATGATATTTTTGGGAAAAAAAATTAGTAACTAATCAATAAGGCTTCCAAGAAAAGGATTGAAATTCTTGATGTTTTGAATTTACGGTGTGCAACCGCCTTCTTGTTTACTGCACCTGTCTGACTGTTTAACTCCTAATCCCATGAAAAAAAATTAAAAAAGTGCAACACGATTCGAACTTGGCTTGCACAGTTGCACGCTAGCTATTGTGCATTGAAGCCTTTGGACTACATCAATGTACCTATAATGATTACTTTATATGTGAGATTATATCTAATGATATCTAAAACATCAAGATATTTTCTCAAAGAATCCGGCTCCTCTAACTTAGGGCTTATTAGTTCACATGATTTTTAAAAGAAGGGAATAAGAAATACGTAGAAATATTACAGGAATGCATGTGTAATCCTATGGATTAAAAACCACATTAATGTTTTCTATGGTTGTTGTGCAAACCAAACAAAAGATTACAAACATAAGATTGGAGTGGATTATTTTTTCCTATGCTTTTCCTCCAAAAATAAAGGAATAAGAAATTTTTCTATGGTTTTCCTTTGGTGCATTCCTATAAAATAAATAGAAGTTTAGTATCGATTTCTATTCCTATGCTTTTTCTTCGCAATTCCTTTCAAACGAATATTTCAAACGAATAGGCTCTTCGACAGTAAAGGTAAATACAAACAGTGTTTTTAAGTCTCGTGCTACGGCGAAAACAATATTTTACCTTTATTCACTGTAGATACAGTACCGTACGGTATAAAACAGTGAAATAACTATACTTGATTAGCATATCGATCTTGTTTTTTCTGTAGATCGAACTGCCAAGATTAGGCGTAGGTCACGATACCGTTCCCTCTACCTTTACCCGGTAAATGGAGAGGATCCATTTTCTCAAACTGGATGGAGTACTCGTACTACTACCGAACTGTTTTGTCCCTTTGTCTCTCCAGCACATTTACCAGACGGGAGTACAAAAGATAAAATCGGTCACATTTCACATTTAGTACAACTACCATTGCTCAGTGTAGAGATATATACATGTTCGATCGGTTCATCACAGTGTCAAGCTCGATTCATACAGTTAACTTGATTACGGATTTATTACTCTTCCTTTGCCATTACTATGACTCGTAGGAGCATAAAATTATAGGCCTGTTCAGATTATAGCCACTTTTAACCTTACCAAATTTTGGAGTTGCCAAAATTTTGGCAAGTCACCAAATATTGAAAATATTCTAGAACTTTTTTCCCTCGTAACATCTACCAAAATTTGGTATTGGCAATAAACTGAACATTACCATGATCACCTTATCAAATTTTGGCATTGCCAAATTTTGATAAGGTTGAAAGTGGCTATAATCTGAACCAACCCTATATTCTGAAACGCAGATAGCCTTCCTTTCATGCCTTGCAACCTGTTGCATGCCCATGCAATAACAATTCACAAAGGTACCTGTCTCAGGGGCACCCAATCTTCTTGTGAGTGCAAGTGACAGTAGTATTATCATAACACCTGCCGTGTGTGTGCTGGTGTATGCCCCTGCTAGGGTGCTAGTATATTAATGAGTGAGAGGGTCTACTTGCTAGCTCTAAATTATAAATTAATTCACCAAGTATAATAAATTTGCTATAAAATTAACTCCGTTTTTCTTTATTTATCTTTATTGGATACATTTATTTTGGAGTTTGTGCAGAGTTAGCTTTTGCATTAGCTCACTCTTGCTCTTTTCTATTTTATCTCTCCTCTGTATAAGTTTATAATCAGTTTCCAGTCCACTATTATATTTGCTCCGAGGAGCTGTGATAATGGACCACCCTAGTTTTAAGAGAAGAGCTCAATCTTGGCTTCAAAATTAATCCATATTATCGAGAGCAGTTTTGAGCTTTTTTTTAATCGACGCGGCCTTGTCACAAAATAAGCAGCCCCGCTTTTCGGCAATGATAAAAAGGGAAGAATTGTAGGAGTATTGGAGTAACCATGTGTGGATCGAGACGATCTGGTGATGATTAGCCATAGCTACAGGGATCTATCTCGGGCTCCTCACGTTGTGACTTGTTTTCTCTTTCCCTTCCAAGCATTCAACACATAGTAGAAAAAATCGGCCCGGCCCGGCGGTTGGACCAGAAAAAACCGGAACCAGCTCTTTTGGTGGCTCGGTTTGTTGAAAAGACTGGCCATGCAATTAAACCGGAATAAACCGCTTGACCCGGACCGTTTTTGTATGAACCGGCGAACCAGAGAAAAACCAAACCCACCGGGCCAGCACAAATGGGCCATTCAAGGCCACGAACAGGCATAGAGAACATGGGCCTTGTGCGGCCCAACCGCCCAAGAGCTTATAATGGAAAATACTACTACGCTGGCTGGTTGATAGCCCCGAGTCTTCACCATCCAGCCAAGTTTGCTTGGTGATTTGTGAGAAGTATGCACTCAACATATTGATTCCAGGTCAACATGTAACCCGGCCGACCCAGCGGTTGAACCGCTAAACCGTTGAGCCAGAGCTTCGAACGGTTTGATTTTCGGGCCGGGTTTTTCCACTATGATTCAACAGTCTTGGGGCCTTGGGAGCCGTGAGCCGTGATCCCAAGTTCCCAACATATGCTTCCTTTGTCACATTGCATTAACTGCATTCTTTTTGAACATGGACACATGACACCACTCTACTCCGTGATTTTTCAGTACGATTAATTGGTGATGGCTATTACGAAAAGCAGTGATTTTTCCGACACCGTGCGTGCGTCCTCGAAAAATTAGTCTTTCTCCTTTTTAATACTACCTCCATCCTAAAATACTTGTTGTTTTAAGTTTTTGTTACATAACTTTTGATCATTCATCTTATTCAAAGAAAATAGAAAATTATTGTGGAATTTGAGAAATTTGTCCTTATAGTATAAATTTGGTGTCAACAAGTTCAGACCAAGGATCAAGATTTTTCTGGTTCCGGCCCATAAGCCCATCAGACGAATGGATCTCCCCAAGATAGCGCTCCTGGCAATGCACTATGCAGCCGTCATGCGCTTTGCCATATGAAAAAGAATGGCCACAATTTGTGGACTTAAACATAACGTTACACAGATGACAGAGCCATGCTCCAAAGGAGCCATGTGGATATATATACCCATCGGACCGAACAGGAAAAATAATGCGAAGCTTTCCAGCCAGACACGGGAAAACGTATCGGACGGATATATATGACGGCTACTTTCTCCCTTCTGCCATCTTGCCGGCCGCGTGCGGCGTGCATGCCGGGGCAGAGTACGGTGTATCAGTGTATGTGCATCCGGCGTCCGCCGCCTCCACCCCGGCGCGTTCGCCCTCGCCCATTAACCGTCGTTTTCCAGGGAGAAACCCCAGGAACGTGGTTGTCTACAGTCACTGCAGTACGGTTACTACAGGTGATTCGTGTGGATCCGAAAGGTGATGGGTCCATACATCAGTGGAAGAGTCCCTAGAGTAACTGTACTTTTCTAGGTAGAAATCCCAGGAACGTGGTTGTCTACGGTTACTGCAGGGTGATTCGTGTGGATCCGAAAAATGATGGGTCCATACACCAGTGGAAGAGTCCCTGTAGAGTAACTGCAGAGGATTAGCTTCTGAAACGACGCATGTGTCGCGCCGGCCGTCGCGGTTGCTGCGTACTCCATGCGAGTGAAAGCGCGCGACGCGAAGCCAGCAACCGGCGCAGGGCGCAGCCGCGCGCAGAGAGCTCTGACACGACCGATGAGACCTGTGTGCCGGCCGAAGCAGCTGTGCCTGCGGAAGCAGCAAAATGATTACTGGTATTTTTCCGTCGGATTACCGGATCAATTTCCATCGTTTGGGTCGCACGCAGCGTACGTTAGCGTCGTATCGCATTTATGTAGCGGTGAAATTAGGGGTTCAGATCCATTAAGTAACTTTGACCATTGAGATTTTTCTGGCTATCCAATTGAAGACACCAGCAGTAGAGATGTGTTAACAGGGTCACTAGGCCAATTTATTTTTATGAACAAACAAAATAATTTTTATGGATGGATAAGCACGTCGTCTCCACGAAAATATATTTTTTAGACAGACATGATTTTTCAAGGAGAAAATCCAACTGCCTTAGAAAAAAAAGGCAGGCTACCGCACTGCCACAACCCGTGCCGCCGCTCATCGTCATCGCCATCGTCGCTGCGCATGCGGCGGCGGCCGCCGGCATCGTCGTCGCGGCCGTCGATGGATCAGGACGCCCCGGGCCTTCGTAAATGTCGCGCCGCCTAGTAGGTCGTAATATCGGAGATATATGACGTCTTATAATACTCCCTCCGTATGCGTTTATATGACATACTAGACAAGAGATTAACACAACAATTAGGCTAAAAATTTTGTTAGAAACGACATACATAAAAAAATCAGAGGCAGTATGTAACATGGGCAGTGTTATCTCTCATATGGATACTTACTGTAGTTTGTTTTACATCATTCTATTTAATATGTGCTAATATGTAATCAAGTTGTTAAGTCGTCCCACCTAAACCTGGCTCTCCGGGAACAAACTTAATTTCCAACATTTCTTTTGTTTTGGATTAACCACTGGTTTCGAAGATACTAGTTCTTTGGTTTAAGAAAGACAAGAATTATGTTTACGCCGTTAGAAAGACAATGGTTACTTGCACTATGACCGACCATTTTTGGATGTTTTTTGTCTTCTTATTTTCTACTCAAATTGAGTGCTTTTGTAATTTAAAGTAATGAGTCCTGTAAACATTTTAATAATTGATTGTAGCTTCTCCAAAGTAATTAAAGACCAAAATTAATTCGACTATCTTTTTTTAAAAAAGGAAGGAACTTATTCGATTTGCGCGGGACAGGCCAGCGGTGCCTCGAGAACTACAGACAACCAAAAAAATCCAACATATATGTAGTAGTAGATGGCAAAGTTTGTTACACCGAAAGCTCCGGGCCAACCAGTAAAGACTGTGATCTAATAGGGCCAACATACAAAGGTTCTTCTGTTAAGAAGAAGAAGAAGAAGAAGAAGAAGAAGAAGAAGAAGAAGGAAACAACGGTTCTGGACGCGACCTACAAAGGCTGAAACTCTGTGCTTTGCTACGGACATATTTGGGCCAGAATTTACTGGGTGATGGCCCTTTCTTGTCAAATGTGTCAAATGGCCCATCAAGCCCATTATATCCAACCTTTGCCATCTGACAATTCTCTTTCATGCTCCTACACTGATGCACACACCCAGCCAAGAAACGACGCCATGGGCCGAACACATGGATGATGTGATCTGACATGGATACGTTCCTACCTGGGCTTTCTGGGCCAATAAAGGCCGATATAACCGAAATGGCCCTAGTAATCAGATGGTCCATCAAGCCCATCATGTTTCAACCTGCAAGTACAAAGAGATGCCTTTCTTTCCCTGCAGCCTCAGCCTCTGCTTTCTAACATGTCTGCACTGCACCCAACTAACTTGAGCTTTGTGCATGAGAAAGCTAGCTTTCGTAGGTTGATCACTAGCTTGATCATGATCAACGATGCTCATGATCAAACGGTGAAAGTTATCACATTGCCAGGATAACACATGCTTCGTGTTGTTACTGCAATTTTTTCCCCATAGCACATGCTTGCAACTGAAGGAGATGTTAGCTACAGTGCAAGCTGGGTTAGGTCAGTGAGTGAGTCAGTCAGATGATGCAATCATGCAAGGGGTGGAGACTGGAGAGGCAAAAGCTGGAATCGATCATAGGGCGACACCATGAGTAGTATATTTATCCCTTCTCTTCGCTTTCCTTTAGCTCCAAGCTTTTGTACCAAGGCTGTTTGGCACTTACTCTCCAGGCGTATCCGCTCCACATCATGATCCCTGATGTCACAACTCATGCCATCAGAACATGGAGCCATGATTCAATCCTATCTAGCTCGGAGAACATGTCAATGGATCATTCATAATCCTATAATTATTATAGTATCAAAGAGCAAAATCAGCACCCAATTAATTAATTGTAGTAGTAACCCAACATATATGTATAGCTGGCCTGAACCCTGAAGAAAGAAAAGGGCATATCATATACAGGCTTGGTTCAGATGGAAGAAGTAGTAACGTAGAAAGAGTAGTTGCATGGGATTAAAGGGGAAGGGGATTATATTCCAGCTATATGTACAGAGCAAAGGCCCATCGAATAAATTCTTCTTGTACGATTTGGCCTGAGGAAAGAGATCGATGTGATCGAAAGTTAACTCAATGCAGGGGCTTGCCGGCTCTATCCTAGCTAACAACTGACAGAAACAATAGCTAGGATAGGTCCCCCTTAATCCAGGTCAACTCTTTTACTGTACATGTATACGTTTGCAATCAGCTGCAACTCACCTATGCAAGTTTTGTGCTATGAGATAATATCCACAAGTGAAATGAATAACAGAACAGAATTGGTTAGTAATTCAGAAATCAGAGCTTCAGATCGATATTACTGTACTAGTCCAACAGTCAAGATCATCAACTTTTTTTTTTCTTCTTCTTTGGAGTTCACAAGGCAACAACCTGCAGAAGCAAAAGCAAAGGTGACGTGGACTTAAAATCGAGGGCTTGTCTCCAAGAGCAATTGCAAAAGCGGTCATGGATTCCCGTGAAGGTGAGCTCGAGCTGCATGGTCATCATGCTTGCATGATATCGCGTTCTATGAATTGGGGGAGCCAGTACGTGTATATTGTAAAACCGTATCGTTCAGAGCTTCTTCTTCGGATCAAATCATCAGAGACGTCAGCTTTGCCTCCTTTCTGTCAAAACAAAGGCAGCAAGACAACATGGGTAAAGATCGAGAAGCTAATCTAGCAATTGCTTTTGCTTCTGCATGAAGTGGCGAGCAATGGAGCCCTCAAACCCTAAAGATACGGGCGATCTGGCCAGCCATCGAATGAGGTGGCTATCTCCGGGTCGCATATAAATGGGAAGAAAAGTTTGCACAGGATGAGTGAGACCGAGCTAACCAATCTGGCTTTTGTGTGGAAGCAAGAACAAATTAAAGGATCCCTATGGCCTATAAGCCAAACCAACCTTTTGATTTCTCTCTTTCTCTCCTCTCATGCACACCCAGGAGAAAAGAGTAACCAGAAAGTGGATAGATGCTCTATCTAGCTCATACACAGAGGAAAAGAATGCTGCTCCTGCTGCATAAAGATAATTGGCCCCCCAATGGCCACTCAAAATTTTTTTGTATCTAGTAGCATGCAGGAGATGAACAGTGCTGCTGGATTGGGGCATGGGTATGCCCATGATCAAACATTGTAGCTGCTCCAAGAATGCATCATATATACATGCATGGGCCCCTTCTTGAATGGAGATGATCATGCTGAAATCTGAATTCATCTGATCATTTGCATCTTTTCCTTCCATCCAAAGGAATTACCAGCAGCTACTAGTGTCCATGTTAATGTTCGTCTGATCTGTGACGTGCGAGACATGGCAGGCACAAGAAACAGCCACTAATTATTGTTCATCCATCAATCTCGCTTCTCGCAAGAGCTTAATTGAGCCGGCGGCCACTGGACCAGACTAGGTAGCAAGCTGTCTGAAAATTTTTCCAAGTATCTGAATCTATACGTCCGTAGTTAGCTAGGGCTACACGGTGTTAGCCATGTGGAGTCTCACCAAACTCTGTACTACCGTTTGTAAAGAGATCTGGTAGGATCGAGTCGTAACATGAACATGCTGCTACATGTTTTGAAACCGCGTGGCGCAAGTACTATTTTGCAACAGTTCAGAAAATTCAGGCATGCAGTTAAGCATGTTTGGTTTTCTACCACGATGAAATGTTGGCAATGCCTAATTATAGGCGAGTTTTGATAAGGAACCACATGTATCTTATAGGCAAAAATTGATATGAAACCAAACCTTGCCAAATTACCGTTCAAAATACTAATACCTTACTATTGCAAATTTCGGCTTTAAACAAAACTCCAAATCATATACTATATATATATGGTGCGACTTGCTACAAGGTTACTACTTTTTGTATTATCCTTTTTGTAAGAGTTAAGCATGCGGGCATGCAGTTTTAGAAGCTGTAAGACTGATTATCTCGAGCAAGTGAGATAGCTCAGAGTCTTGTACAAAATACTACAACCTGGAGAGGCTAACGAATTTGGCATTTTTTGCAGTGGATGAGCGGCACGTGATCCGTCGCTAGCTAGCTCTCTCTCTTGCAACAACTCGATGCACGTACTTCATGGGACCATGCCTCCTCTCTCTCGTCTTCCCCACTCTAAGGATTCCCCATGAAGAGCCCTACAAGTCTTAGCCTGCACCATCCATCCATGAGACAAGTTTTTTCTTTCTCTATCTCTCTCTCCCTCCTTTTCCTTGTGATTTCATTTCACAGTTATCATGAGAGCAAGAACATTAACAGCACAGAGGAGGGAGAGTGAGAGTGAGAGAGATGGGTGGGAAACAGTAGTGAACAATATGGCTAGGGCAGAAAAGGAGGGTAGTACACTGCTTTTTCATGTGCTATCCTCCATGTGTTGACAATGATTTTCCATCTTGGAACAAGGATACTAGTGTGTGTGTTTATGTGACTATTAGCATTACTATCATACTATGTGTTGTTACATGTGAGAAAGAAAACAAAAGGAGGCACCACTGGTAGCTAATATCTGCTTCTATGGACAAGGAAAAGAAGGTGATGGCTGATGAGAGCGCAAGCAGGACTACCACATGCTTTAGAATCTGTCATGTCTCATGTTTTTCCAATTCAACCAGCAGTAAATCAACCATGAATGTAATCATTTGCAAAGAGTTTTCATCCTTCCATTGGGAGACTAGAGCAAATAAAAAGGTGACAAGCAGATACTGTTCTTTTGTCTTCTCACACTGACCACTTTGTCCCCGGCCCCACTTTCAGTCACCTAACTGCAGGTGCTTGCATCCATCACCACGCAATCGTCACATTTTCTTGTTTTCTTTCGCTTCAGATTTCATTGGCTCGCGGTAATATTCTCTTCCAGGAATACAAGGATTCCAAGTTTCCAACTGTTTTATCTACCCACTCTTTCAGCGGTAAAAAACAAACGGTTGAACTAACTAAAATAAAATGTACGATTAGTAATGTTAGAATTTTCTGATGATCATTACACCCGTGGTAAGGCGTTGTTTTGATCAATATTCACGTGTGAACAATTATTTTTGGATCCTCATTTTACGGACAGTTATATTTCAAGTAATAATGAGCTCTATGAATCTTTTTAGAGAAAAGGCATACTTCATCCTCCCCTAAATATATAAATACAACGAATATGGACATTTCTGTCCAGCACAGCCCATATGCTTAGTGTCGACGTCTGAGATCAACGACATGGCTTTTGTATGGTAGAGGGGAACGTCGGCACCAGAGTTAGTGCAAGGTTGAGGTAAAGACAATCACAGAGAGAGATAGTTTTTTAATACTGGTTTGGGCCCCTTGACAGGTGATGACCCTACTTCAGTTGGCCGAAGTCGGTATTGCTCTCTTATTCATCAGGATCGATACAAGTATGGGGTAACATATCTAGACGTTGTGACTTGGCGACCTGCCCATCACATAGTCAACAACTAGTCTTCCTCCTCGAGTACAAACTCATCAAGACCAGAGAAGTCGCTAGATCGCTCCCGTCGGCCTAGGTAGGCACCGGATTGGGTCCGTCTAGTCGTATCCCTAATCTCTCTTGTGTGTTCTATATGCCCTGAGTTGTGGTGACTTGTCTTTAGTTGTAGATCCTCTTTCTCCCCCTAGGGGTCTTGTATTTATATCCATAGATGTCTACTTGTCCTAGTAGGATTAGGGAGACCAATATAAATACTGTCCTATAGTTGCCATATAGAACTTTTCTTCTTTTTCCTTATTCGAGACTCCTTCTATATATGAGGTATGATTCCGTATAAGACATGGTAGATGGTGGGCTCAGTCGAGCCTTAGTCAAGTACTATTGGGTATGTATTATCCATAACCCTGACACTTAGGGCTTCTTAACGACACCTAATACTATTGTATACTAGTCAAGTATACCGATGAATTAACGGTCAAGATTAAATATATGATATAGTGCATTTTTAGAAAGAAAATTAATACAGGAGTCGGCGACCTAGGTTTGGGCCTTCTCCACTTCACATCGAGGAGGTCTAAGAAAATCCAGGCGGTGGCCGACGGAGAACACTATGGAGGCCAACGTTGATCCTTGCTGCTGTCGGGAGTGCACCGAGGCTTTCCTCGTGATAGCCGGTGGTGCTTGCGGTACAGAGTACCGACTCAAACCAGCCTATTTTTAAAGTCGATGACAGGGTGAGTAATTTCTTACATTAATAGATCAATTATTAAAATACCCATACAAAAGAATTAATTGATGAGTTTTATCCATACTACTCCTCACCTATTATTAATATTAGGTGATGTAAAACAATCCTATGCTTATATATTTGGACGGACAGAGTATTTTTTTAGCACGGTGCAGCCGAGCACCGTCGAGACCTTTGAACAAACTATACAACGATGGTATCGAGCTAGCTCAGCTTGGGTCACGGCTTGCTTATTTGTTAAGCTCGCAAGCTAGATCATTTGAATTAACCAATATCTTTTGAAGTTGAAAAATGTTTGAATACAATGTAAGTATGAAACCAACATGCAAATTAGCAAACACGTTATTAGTTCCATACTTTCATACAATCAACCAAAACATATGGGAAGATCAATCTACGATATTTAGGTCTGTGACCAAGTGGAGCGGCGCGAGACGGTGAGTGGATGGGGGGAATGAGTGAGTTGAGACCACCCGGGACGACCACATATGCCATAGTTGAGGATAACACACAGACATTCCTTGTTAGAAACATTAGCATGAAATGCAACTACCAAATCACATGAATTATAGTAGATTAGTTTCCACCAGAATATGCTCCATGTTGCATGGACCGGGCCTTAGGATTTTTTTTTCCTTTTATAGGAGCTTAAAATCATCCTAAGTTTCTGTCCATATTATGTGTGTCTAACAAATGCACTCAAAAGTCTTGTAGGGATAATTACTATAGCAGAAAATCGACACTGTTTCAAGCATAGTGTTTCCTCTCCTCCTATCCATTCATCGATCGATCTTAAATAGGATATGGTCAAGATCATCCTGGATTTGGTACGTTACGTATACACATGTTGTACAGTGCAAGACTTTGGCGTGCCCTAAGGGCACACACATTGTGGTTGGTGATCACTAGTCACAACTCACAAGTTCTTCATGGTACGTACGATCAAGCTAGTTAACTAACTAAGCTCTGCAGCTGGCCGGCCCTAATAATTAAGCAGTGGTCCATGGGATCCGGAGCTAGCCGTGATCGGCGAGTGTTAAATGAACTGAGACGCGAATTTGTTCCCAAAGGGGCGCAGGAAAAAGATCGAAAGAGACTGACGAATTAATTGCCGTCCGGAGCCAATATTTCATTCAATCCAGAGCATATTTTTTGTTAATCATAACCGAGGATATATTTACCCAAAGCAAAGATTTGTCTTACGATAGCTAATAGCTAGGTAGGGAGTACGAGATGCTCGTTGCCCACTGCTAGACTGCTTCCACGTTTCAGATGGTCCATGATCCGGGTTATTGGTGGTACAAGAGTCCGCTTGTATGAGCTACAGTCTTTGAATCAATGTAGGTTGTTTGCTCTACACTAGCTAGAATTATTCAACATCGGCTTTAGAACCGCTAGGAATAAAAATGTCCAAGCATCACGACCCATGTAGCTTCCGAAAAATTTCAGATATTTGTAGATGTAAATGTGTGCGTAGTAAAAATATGTGTCGTAGTACTTTCTAATTGTCTACCAGTGAATTAAAATTCCAATGTGAAAGCCGAACTGGTAAAAAACTACCTGCATGTTAATGACGAAACAAGATTTTTTTTTTATTGAGATAGACACTACTCCAAGAATATCCCCCCCCATAATCTTGTCTACGAGAAACCCTCACTGAACTCATTTTATATGTTAAGCAGCATAAAATTGGCAGTGTTCAAGTGTTCAAACAGGCTCTTACCAGGATGCACATTCCATGACAGAGTAGAGATATTAATTGACAGCCTTAACTTTATAAGCGTCAAGAACTAATAATAAACTATAGAAATGCATGCAATCATTTCTGTTTGGTAGAATATTCTCATTAGCACAGTAGAATAAAGTTATAAATGAATTAGAATGACAGCCCAGGTTGCTTTCTTTGTGGAGCACGCAAGAATCTCATATGAACTAGTAACAGATACACCACCTTAAAATGACGCAGCAATAGAACTATAATACTAGTAGAGGCCTCCGATCACTATAAGCAAACGGGACGGTGACTGTACAAAATATATGATACAAAACCAACAAAGTTCTGTCGAATATTGTATTCGACAAATGAGCTTGAAATACCTACTCTGTCCTCCCCAATTATAGGAAGTAGGTATTATTCTAGACAAATACACCATTAATTTTAACTACGTGCTACTGTATCTTTTGTCAACGTATATATACTACTCACCAGATTACTCTAATAACAGGAAACTTAATTAACACAACTCGAAATGAAGTCTACACACATCTAGATAAGAATTTTTTTTAATAACGTTTCAGTACAATAAGCTTAATTACCAGTGCATCCAATGGATGTTACTTAACTACGCTTGTCAGTACTTTGCATAATAATTTGCCAGATAAATGCATGTACAATATAATGTGCTTGGCAAGGTGGTGATATTCTGTACGAGTACGACAAGCTAAAAACAACCATTCAGTGAATGTAAACACAGATCCATTGTGCTAGATAATGAAACATTTTGAAAGAACAGGTACTCGCCTAACAAGACAGAATCAAACATTATCAATAACATGTCAGCACCACCATTTGCATAAAAAATATTTACTATCACTAGATGACTAATGAGCAATAGCAGAGAAGTATGCAAATATTACCACGCATGTCATACATATACATGTGAGGTAGCAACTACATATATGCAAGAAACACCAATAACATCACATGCATGTAGTATATATATCCTTATGGCTAAGCAACACATGCATTTTTCTCATTTATACACAAGATATTATGTGATTTATTCGAACACAACCAATAGAACTGCGTACTAGAATTAATATTTTTCCACATTGACTATTGTTTTTTTAAAGTAGACATCCTTGCTAAAGAAGTGTAAAAAGTCTTGCCTGAATAGGGTAATTCCCTGTATAACAATAGTTACCAAACGCAGGCAATGTACTCTAGCAACCTAGGATGATGGACAAAAGGCCAAACAAATATATATTCGTGGCCTGATGTGATGGGATCAACGAGACAATGTTCATATGTCAGAGACGATCAGATGAAGAACACGAGAATGTGCGAGTCATCATCCCCTTGCAATTGTAAAACTCGAAAACAATAAAAAAACCATCACGAAATCAAGCAAGGGATCGGCGCATGGCTCGATCTGTCACGGCTCCCGACCAGATAGATGATCATTTGCTACTAGCTCCTTTCGTTTGTCTCCTCTCTCGCTTTCTCAGTTTCTCTCTCTAACCCCCATGAGCATACGATGACTGAATCTCTCTCTCTCATCTAATCACAGGCATAAACAAATGCAAACACGCCAATTACTTAAGACGACGCGATATCTAGGATCGACGAGCTACCAATTAAAGCCAACTAGGTTTCTAGGGCTCAGCTTTTGAAGAGAGCAAAGGTGCATGCTATAGTAAAGCGAAGGTGTCAACCTTATGGAAGCTAGTAGTACTATAGTACATACTCATACTACTGTTAGTACAAGTAATATACTAATACAGGAGTACTCCTACACGATAGTAGTAAAAGCAAATAAAACTTATAATTAGTCTTATGCTACTACCCCATTGAGTATGGTGTATAGCACACCAATACCAAGAATTACTATCAAACTAGCACTATATCAAATCAATCAAGCAGCAAGAACGAAGGAAGAAGATGAACAGTGCATGCAGGAAATCATCAAGCTAAGCTAAGCTTAGCCAGGGAGGGTGCTTTCCCCCAAGCTCCTAACTGTTTGGAAGCTTCCAATCATATTTTTTGCTCGGAAACGAGCGTATTAATTGCTCCCATCACCTCATATCAAATGGCTCTCAAGAAGAAGAGAAGCAAATTAACAAGAGTCTAAAGTTGGCCTGCCTAATTTAAGCTAAGCTAGGCTCTAGAACAAGAAAAACATCAATTTATGCAACGATATCAAAGTGAAGAGAAAGCAGCGGCTAAGAATAATCCTCAAGAGAAGACGTCGACCAAAGCAATTGATCACAGTGTTGCATCGAGCGAGCTAGCGAAAGAGTAGTGAAGAGATTGTAGTGGCGTTACATCTACCGAAGGTCGCCGGAGTTGACCGGCGCCGGTCAGTCATCACGGCCGAGAATGGCCGTGGAAGAACGGCGCGCCGGCCGAGAACGCGCCGTATGGCCCGGGAGTCGGGTACGGATCCATCACCACAGCCGATGACACGACGATGCTGCCGCCGCCGCCGCCGCCGGATCCGGCCTCGCCGGCGGCGCCGCCGGCTGTGCTCGGGGATGATCCGTCGCCGGTGAGACGGAAGTGATACTCCTGGCCGCCGCCGGCGGCGGCGGCGGCGACTGCAAGGGCTTCCGGGCCGACGTCATGGAGGATCCCTTTGAAGACATGGCCGCCGATGCTGACTGCCGTCTGGTACGCCACCTCCGCCTCCGCCTGATCCACCGTCCCCAATTTCACGCACCTGAACACCGCCTCCGAGCTCACCTCGCGTGGAAATCTCTCCGCCACCGTCACCATCTGCTGATCTCCTACACATCACACACACAATCGATATGGTCAAAATCAAATCTTTGATGATATGGTGATCGATGAGTGTGACTACTACCTGAGGAGGTGGTTGTGGTTGTGGCGGAGGGACGAGCGCGGGGGCGTTTGGTAGGGTCGCGAGAGGATGGGCCGGCGGCGCCGGCGGTGGCGGCGGCGGAGGCGGCGAGGGCGGCGAGCTGCTGCTGGCGTTCGCGGCGTTTGGCGGCGGGGACCCAGGTGGATTTGACATGGGTGGCGCAGGCGAATCCGCGGCTCTTGCAGCAGGTGCGGCAACGCATGTGCGTGCAATCCTTCTTCGCCTGGTTGCCGCAGTCCTGACAGCTAATTCCGCCGCCGGCGCCGCCGCCACCACTAGATCGCATCCCGCGGGAAGACGACGACGACGACGCGCCACCGCCGCCGGCGACGGCGAGGGATGGGCCGGGGGGCGCGTCATCGGCGAAGCGGATGATGTTGGAGGCGTAGAACGGTGGCTGATGCTGTTGCTGCTCCTGTTGTTGCCATAGCTGGAAGCTTCCGGTGGCGCCGCGCGTGGTGGCGTAGAGGAAGGAGGCGGCGGCGTCGGAGGGGTGCACCGGCGGGATGGCTGGGTTGTTGCTGTTGTCGCCGCCGCGGCTGTGGTGGTGGTGTTGATGGTGGTGGCTTCCTCCGCCGCCTAGAGGGAACCCCGCCATGCGCCCAAATCCATAGGCGGCCGTACGTGCCCCCGTCTAGGGAAGAAGAAGAAGATGAACAAGAAAAAAATTCTCGATCGATCGATCGTGTAGTAGCAAGGTATACTAGCTAGCACGCGCGACCAGGAGGAGTTAATCCGCTGATGGATCAGCTGCGGAAGAGTAAAGAGGGTGAGGCGACAGAGAGGGCCTGCCACGCCGCCATGGAGCCTGCGCTCACCAAAGCTTCCATTTATTGCCTGTGTGACTCCCCTCTCTCTCTCTCGCACCGAGTGGAAAAAGGAGAGTGAGAGAGTGAGTTGGAGTGGTAGCCAGCCACCAAAACACACACACGGCAACGCGGCAGCGGCTGCAGCAGCAGCAGCTGATCGAGAGAGAGAGAGAGGAGAAGGATGGGATGAGGTCGAGGGGAAAAGGCAGGGTACAGTTGCCGGCTGCTGCTCGCCCACCCCGATGCCGTTCTCTGATTTCTGAATACGGTTAGCTGGTTGGAATGTACTGTAGGAGTACTGCTGCTGCTGCCACTGCGACGTACCCGGAGTTATTGCCGCCGTATGTGAGAGTTATATGTTGGCGTGCTCCAGAATTCAGTTATTCCATGCCCCTTCCCTCTCACGCCGTAGTCAATGCGAAATATTTTTATTCAATCCCATTCTACGCGTCTTCGATCGAAGAAAAGATCCTGGACGGGAAGAAGAATTGTTTATTTGACAGTGTGTCTGGTTCAGTTTCAACATGTCAATTCGATTCTCCGGTCATCTCGACCGGGGCCGTTTGGTTGTCACGCACCGACACCGCCGGATCGTGTGCGTGCGACGGACGACGCGGCACGGAGCGGCGCGCGCCGTGGTCAACAGCCGGAGAACACGGGACCTGCTCTTTTCTTTACTCCACGGTCACCCGCGCGGCTACCCCCCATCTCCCCCTGTTTCACGCGGGTTTTCTCCCAAAACACGCACGGTTTGGTTTCACCCTTGATCGATCGATCGATCACATCAACTCTCGGTTAATTGGGGAAGGAGATGCCTATATATATGTGAATATGTGATATTTGGTGGGGGATATATTACGCGTGACGTAGCTGAAAGCCTGAAACCAATGTCGTGTTGGGTCGATAAGTTTTACTAGCTGGATTCTTTTCAAGTGGGGGCAGCATGATCGATCGAAGGAAAGGAACAGGGGGGTGTGAGTGATAGAGATGGATTATTGACAGTACAGTGGCGATCTAGTGGTCCAGTCGTCGTCCAAACTCCGGTTTGCAGGGGGCAGGAATAAGACCGGGGGTATCGTATCTCTCGTATATATGTGCACGTTTCAGTGGGACAAATGAATCGGATTATTGTAGCAAAGATACTGTTAAGACATGTTCTGGTCATCTGGTGTCTGTGTGTCTGGCTGGATCGTTGACAAGGCAGTTTTTTTTTACACTTCTTTTTTTCTTTAACGGAAAGGGGGCCCAAATAAAGGACCTGGGAGTAGTATCAGGCTATCAGCTGTGTTGATCTGCCTTTAATTAAGCAGCTGATTGATTTGCATGCCCCCGTGACAGGAGATAATTAAGGGCAACTAGCTAGCAGTACTGTACTGGAGGTGGGGTAAGTGTGACACCAGTTCGTGACCGTAAACACGCCGAAGTGGAACTGTGTCATTTTCCATGGGGCCCACCATACTATGGACCATCCTCACTGGGGATAGCCCGTGGTGAAAAACCATCGTACGGAGAAAACCGATGGCAATATATACATTATAATTAAGAATTCTAACGGCATAGTATACTGATAATAACGATAGTTGTTTTTAAATTGGTGGCTTTAAATTTTATTGGTCCCAAATTCATTAAACATGAAATCCAAATTTAAGCTGAGCATGTATGTTAAGTTTATTTTCATGCTCGTTGATATATACTATGGCGAACCATTGGTCACGACTCTAGCTGTTGCTTACTTTAATATACCTACGCTCACTGTTGACACATTATTGATCATAAACTTGAATAAACTAGCCAGCACCAAAAGAAATTGACAAACCCTATATATCTTAAGGGGCTTTACCATTAATCCCTTTGAGAAGGTTCTTTGGAAATATAGGTGCATTCGTTATCATATGATTGTTTAAGGTTCGGAAGTACAACATACCCACCCTGATGTATACTAGCTCTGTCTAAAATATAAGGCACTTCTCTAAAAATATATACAAGGCACAACCACTTTTTTCTCTATGTTCCAAAATATAACACGTCCATTAATTGTATTATAACATGCATTGATAAAAACTAAATTAAAACCAATTTACATATAGCATGCATTGGTTGTTTTGTATCAAGTAATTACAAAATTAAATATTTCTTGATCATTGTGTATAAGATGGTTTTGCCTTAAAATATAGAACTATTAGTGCATTCCGATTTTTCAGCGGCACCAAAGAATATATTAGTGCGGGGCAATGCTGCAACATAGTAACGTGCGTATGATACTAGCCTTCTTCTTCACACACCACGCTAAGTTCGTCCCTTGCTGGAGCCCTGTATTCGTAGTGAAAATCCGTAAGAAAATACAAGCCGCAGACATCACGATGAATGTCGATAAGGAAAAACGGGTCAGATCCATTCAACATACTTTATACACTGAGACATGCAATGTGCATATAAACGACATATGT
The DNA here is from genome assembly GCA_000325765.3 of Leersia perrieri. Classification (NCBI taxonomy): domain Eukaryota; kingdom Viridiplantae; phylum Streptophyta; class Magnoliopsida; order Poales; family Poaceae; genus Leersia; species Leersia perrieri. The sequence continues at coordinate 13,557,454 of CM002487.1, forward strand.
CATGTTCTGTTGAAAAATACAAACCACTAATGTGAGTTTTATCCAATGGCGCATCACTCTTTCCCCAGCATCTCTTAACCTTGTGACACATTCTCGCTTTCGTGAGTGGGAGATTCATTCTCTGCAAATTAATTTGACACTAATGGTCAGTTCTTTAGTTTTCTAACCACTATAATCTATTTTTCTATTTAGCATATTATTTACTAATATTCTTTTGTACTCATGAAAGTACTCGTTACTATAATGACCTTGACTGTTGAAACTATGAAAGGAAGAGAATTTTTACAACTTATACGCACATGCGCATACATGTTAAACCATTGAATATTACCATATGAATACGATATGAAACCATTTTGGCTATCCTCAGGTTGCTAATGGACTCATCCGACGTACTCACGTACGAATGCATGTCTAACAAATACGGAGCAACTGATTTGCTAACCAGCCAGTTCCCAACTCAGTACGTTGAATTTCATTCCCCACCAGCTGCGTTTATCTGTAGAGATCCGAAGCTGGCCCCGGATGTGTGGCAGCAGGATGGAGATTCAAACCCTGCCATGTTAACAATGCCTGTAGCGTGTATAAAGAAGGGGCCACTGAGCCATTCACTGCGCGTGCCGATCAATTCTGACCGGTTTTCTGAACACTGTGCTGGACCCCGTTTACTGTAGCAGCCCATGACATCAACGGGCCGTGCATGGGATCCCGATAGATCAAGACCTGGATCGGGACGTACTACAATGCACACTCATCGAAACGACAAGCGCTTGATCGATCCTTCGCATTGATGTTTAGCCGGCTGGAGCATGCACGTACGTCCATTTGTCAGAGGGTAACTCCATTATTTATTTCTATCGTCTCGATCTGAATCAGAAGTTCAGAACCAGACCAAACTTCATTCTCGAGTCAGAGAGAGCCCGCAGTCTGCTCAGGGCTTCCCTCCCTGACCCACGAGAAACACCCAAAGTAAAATAAAAAGAAGTCCTTACAAATTACTAATAGCAACATCCGTGTACCATCGTCGCTACGTGAATGGCAGTGCGTGTGGTTAAATATGATCGTAATCAACAGGATTTCAAGATAGAAAAAATAAATTAATTCGCAATACTAGTAATGTTGTTACGTGAACGGATGGAGTTGGACTGTGGAGGCCGTCATGTAGCGAGGCGAAGTGTGCAACAACTTGCTTGTTTTCCAGGACCAGCAGCGGGAGGGGCAGTGCATTGAAGGAGGGGGAGAACGAGACGCAGAAAAAGTTGGGAACAGGATCCGAAGGGGCGCCGCTGCAGTGCCTGCCGAGAAAGTCCGGGCCCCAATAATGAAGCGAAGCCTGCATGCCAGCCGCAGCAGCTGCAGCTGCTCCTCCTCCTCGAGCCGTGCGCCCGCTGCTGCGCTGCCCCTGTGGTGTACTGTACGTACCCGCGCGGAGTTGGGGCGAGTTGACCCTTTCCTCACCTGTGCCACGTCCGCCTCGAGTCGGGTCTCCTTCTGTTGACGGTGGGCCCCTGCCTCGGCACGGCACCGCGCGCGACCGGCTGCAGTGCCCACGTCCCGTCCGTCCCACCCGCGAGCGAGCACGCGATACGTACGCCGGGATGCGCGCGCCACCGCGGACACGGAGACGGAGGCGAGGCGTCGTCGCGCGCTGATCCCGACGCCACGCGTGACCGCCGAGGCCCTCGGCTCACGCGGGCGCCGCGCTCACGGGCCCAACATGTGTGTGTTTCGGGCTTTCGGCCACTGGCGCGCTCCGCGACCGCGTGGGACGGGAGCTACCCGCGGCACAGTGCGGCGTGCCCTCGGTCGCGGGCGGCTGCTGCGCCCGTCACTCGGTCGGGCACGTGTGCCTGCCTGGATTCACGGTGAAAGCAACGGACGCCGCCGCGCCAGCGCGCATGCGTGCGTGCATTCGTCTCGGGCGATTCCGGCCGCAGCGTGGCCGGCGTCCATCACGACTTCACGACACGCCACCGCGCGAGCACACTTGATCGTACGGTGCAACTGTTACGACTTTTTTTTATTCCCGTTCCAAAACAAGCTTATTTTAAAAAAACGTCTTTAGGCATTATTTTGAGCAATAATATTCGTAAAAATAAGACCTTTTAAATAAATAATTTTATATTGCAATAGTTTGTTTAATTACAAATCTAATTATACTGTATGATCAATGTTTTTATTTTTGAACTGTTGGTAATTAAAGTTGGAATAGTTTGACTCGTCTGCCGTAAGAACGAACTCTTTTTAAGTGTAGATACTGTAACTGTTTACGACCACTACTACTGCAGTCCACACAAAGGTTTTCACGTGCCGTACTATACTACTAGTACGTGCGAGCGAATGTGCCGGGGATGGATAGACAAATCATGAAACGGCGCCACGGGAAAAGCTATAGCTGTGGCGCTGTGGCTGCAGCAACGGCTGCTTTGCACGTGAACAGTGGTTTTAGCGTAGGTGCACGGCACGTATAGTAGAGGGAATTTAATTTTGGCACTAGCGGTGTGTCCTTTTATAAAGAAGAAACAGTACTAATGCTACGTAGGGTAACAGCATGGCCATGTGTCCACGAAGAAGGATCGATCGATCTATCTGCGCATCAACAACGTTGTCTCCCGAAACAATTCCATCGGAAAGCTGGGAAGGAAAGCTATAGCTCGCACAACTGGGAGGACGTGCAGTAGTACACGTACCTACGTACACCTGCCATGTACAAGAAATATTGCTTGTACAAGAAATACTACTGTTGTTGATTATACGTTCGTATCCCTTTTGCTAGAGCTTTTTCCGTATGCACTTTCTTGTTTCCACTGAAGTGGTATGTATGATCATTTGTTCTGTTCCTATTGCGCATTCATGGCATATTGGCACGCGGCTATTGAAAGTAATTAAAGTCCGTGCATCAAATACTATATTCACATAAATATGCTTAATTACTAATTTTTTCAATTGCTATAAAGTTTTACTTGCAATAAGTATACTAGTATATATATACTGTAAAGATAGTCTACCTCTATATTGATAAAACCTCAATGTTCTAAATTTCCTGCTTAATTGATGAATGGATAAATGCTCATGCTTCCCCGTATTCCTAATCAGTAGTACATTTTTTCAACATTTTTTTCTATATATACATATGGCTTACAAAGTAAACTAATTTATTCTTTTTTAACTTTGTAATAGTAAATTTATCCATTTGTGATCAAAATAAAATATTGAATACGGTATAAAATATTGTCACGCCTTATATTTCATGACGGATGCATGGAGCGAGCGTACACTGTAATTTTATTTATATATGAATATAAGCTAATAATTGTACACATATAAGATCTAATTTCATCCAATGTACTTGCAAATTACAGCTGTGTATAGGGGTATAAGTGACATCAAATTCAATTCTAATTAAAAAACGCTTTACGCCAATTATAATTTTATCTACAGAAGAAACATAAGCAAGAGTTCAATATAATATATTCTGACTTCTTAAATATAACCCACTTAAAACCGCGTGAGAAAACCAGCTGATTAATTAATAACGAAAAAAACATAATAAAGTATCTGTAATGCGCCACGGTAGCGTACGTGTGTTCATGCATACATTGGATTAGCACTCGTATGTTGCTAAACCCCTCCCTAATCCTAGCCCGGGGCCGGGCCTGGCCTGGCAGACACGGTCCATCCTGACGTGACGCTTCATACATGACAGAAACTTTACAACACATACACAAGGAACACGCATGCAGATGCAGCCTTCCAGGCAACAAACTCTCTACTTGGTCCACCGACCAGTACACAGTACTTGCGTACATCACATACTAGGCCAAGCTACATCTCTTGATCGTCAAATTAATTCAGTCAGCAGGCCACTTAAATCGCTAGGTTGCTCTTCCTGTCACGCTGGCCACCCCAGTTGCCAGCCGTATCCTGCCTACTTCCCTGAAAGAAAGTCAAGCACAGAGAGATCAGATAGTATTTACACATCACCAAAAATCAATTACGCTAGTTGCTAAGAGCTAGTACTACTATACGGGTGACAGAGACGCGACGGAGGAATCGATATCTCAATCGTTGACACCGAAAGTGCACGTAAAAAGCGAGAGAGATTCATTATGGATTAGAACATATATATAGATGATGTTTCTGTGTTGTGTGTGCAGACGTTCGGCTGATCGAGTCAGCCGGTTAATTAGTCTCATATCTTAATTATAACTTGCGCTGTGGGCTCCACTTTGGTGATCACGACTGGAACCTGTCGCACACATTGCCGTGACGTCGTCTCGATCAATATCTTGCTGCCTGCTCCTATTATTGTCGTTGGAGTATAGTACTAGTATCATTTTATTTCTCCTAGCTAGCCACAAAAGTTTAACGGCTCTTTTTCCAAGCCTTTTTGGACTAATTAAGTACTGCCAACGGGTACATGTGCAGTGTATCACTGTACTGTTGATGTCGCTGTCTACTTTAACATGCTTGCATCTGTGTAGCATGCACTCGATCGATATGCATAGCTAGGAGAAAACCAGTACTCCTATATGACGAATTGACGATGCTACCTTGTATCTTGGTGAAGCGCAAAATGATTACATCTTTGTGGGCTTCTGTAGTTTTAACGAAGTCAGACGCGTTATATACGACTGCTAACGGGCCGTAATATGTCCCATGTGGAAAAGCCAATGGGCTGATAATATTGGGTAGAAGGCCCAAGTAAAGGTATGGTTTACATTTGCGATACAGAGGTTTACATCTTTGTTGATATAGTTGGACTACTTTGTTGGATTGCGTACAACCCAAAGTTAGTTTTTACAGATTGATTGCCGAAAGCGTTAGCACGCATATTCATTTTCTTGCTCCAAAAGCTCTTCCTAAAGGAATAAAGGAGTGTCGAACGGTCTCATAGATAATACTCTTAATATTTTGGGCTGGTGAAACATTCCAAGCATTTTGGCTCTAGATTAATACTCACATACTTTTATCAAAAGCTATACTTCTCGAAAATGTGGAATGAATAATAGAAATCACAAAATTTTGGGTCCTTGTGTTAATAGTCATGAATTGTGTGTCGAACGGTTCTACAACACATACTCATAAAATTCTATGCCAGAGAAATATTTTCATGCGATTTCGGTCAAGGTAATACATACGAGTTAAAAAGGCCAAAGGGTGACTCACAAAAAGGTGGAATGAAAGCTACAAATAAGAAAAATGGTTCACAGTTTTGACAGTCTCAAATTATAAGTCAAACGGGCTCATGGCTAATACTTGCGAAATTTTGTGTCGAAAAGAATTTTCGTGTGTTTTGGGCTCAAGGTATTTCCTCACAATTTTTTAACGAAGGTATAACTAACAAAATGTCGAACGCAAGCTAGAAATAAAAAAAAATCCATTTTTGGATAATTGTGTTCACAGTCACGAACTGAATGTTGAATGGTCACATAGCTTATACTCGTGAAATTTTTATAGAACAAGATAATTCCGTGTGTTTTGATCTTAAGGTGCTAGCTAATGATTTTGGCCAAGAGGTATAACTCGGAAAATGTGGATCAGAGGCTAGAAATTTTTTTAAAAAAGAGTCATGGTGTTAAAAGGATAGCATCTCAAATGGTCAAGCAGCGGAAAAAATGTGCGGAGGAAAAATGCATGTTTCAAGATCAAGGTGTTAATTCATTGATTTTTGTCAAATGTTATAACTCATGAAAATATGGAATAAAGCCTAGAAACCAAAACATTTTGGTTCATTTTGTTAAGAGTCATGGATTGCATTTGGAATTATTCATGGCTAATACTCATGAATTTTGCGCCGAAGAAAAATTTTGTTCACCTTATTAGTTCTAAACTTTTCTCCGAATGTATAACTCACGAAAGTTTTGTGTCGAAGAAGAACTTTTGTGCATTTTCAGTCAAGTTTAATTTAGATGAATTTTCGCCAAATGTTATAACTCGGGAAATTATAAAAGGAATGTTAGAAATAAAAAAAACATTTCAGTCTTGGTGTTAACTGTTCTGGATTGCATGTCAAACTATTATGCAGCTAATAGTCGTAAAGTTTTGTGTCAATTTTTTTTTTCTTTTGTTTTGAGCTCAAGGCATTACGATTTTTTGCCAAAGGGCAGGGCATAACTTATGACAACGTATAGAGCAAATGTTAGAAGTCAAAATAATTTTAGGTCATGGTGTAGCATTTTAATGTGTTTTGGATTTAAGGTATGAGCTCACGAATTTTCATAGAAGGTATGCTTCGGGAGGGTACACTTTCTCTTGTTTTTTTTTTCACGCAAGACTTGCTCAGCTCAACCTTTCCAATGAGTGTCTTGGCAAAAAAATTACTTGTGTTCGTTACTCATAGTAACGAGCACTAGTCACACTACAAGAATACGTCGAACAAGGCAAAGTACGAAGAACACTTCAACTCCTTTGCTATCAAATAAAACTTTGCAGGCCTTGTAACATTAGAAGTTCTCTCGATTCCTTCCACAGAACACCACCATTAATCAATCGCTTACTACACAAAAAAAGTATAGTAATCAGCAACGCAAAATGCCACTACCTAGTAGGCTAGTACCAACAATTTTTGTCTTAATCGCATGCAAAAACATGTTTGCTCATGCAGCCGGCCGTGGGTCATCTCAGCTTCGTCAGCTTCCAATTCCGCCTATCCAGCGGCTCACTACTGCCGGCGGTGACGTCATCCTGGCCGTCAGTCGTCGTGATGATCTCCTCGCTGCTCGCCGCCGCCGCCACCGGCACGATCTCCTTGGTCCGCCGCTCGCCGGCGCCGCCGCCGAATCTGAGCATCTCGACAACCCCGGCCATCGTGGGCCGGCTCTCGGCATCATTCTGCGTGCACAGCATCGCCGTCTCGACCATCGCACGCAGCTGCACGGCATCGAACTTCCCGGCGAGCCGCGGGTCGGCGAGCCGGTCCCACTTGCGGCGCTCGACGAGCGGCGCCGCCCACTGCACGATCTCCCGCTTGACGCCGCCGGGGAGCTTCTCGAGAGGGCGGCGAGCGCTGGCGAGCTCGAGCAGCAGGACGCCGAAGCTGTAGACGTCGCAGCTCTCGGAGACCTTACCCCACATGGCGTACTCTGGAGCAAGGTAGCCCAGCGTCCCCTTCACCCTCGTCGTCAGGTGGGAAACGCCTTCTGGGATCAGCTTCGCGAACCCGAAATCCGCCACCTTGGGCACGAACTCTGCGTCCAGCAGCACGTTGCTCGCCTTGATGTCTCTGTGGATTATGTGCGGCCTCGCCTCATGGTGCAGATACCTACAAAATACAAATCAATCAATCGTATCAATTTCGGTGGCGGCGAACAATTCACTTTATATATTCCAACACTTTTCCTCGTGATTTCTAGCTCTAATATTATATTAAGTTATACGCACCGACCAGTTCAACCCAAAAAATAAAACAGACAATTCATTTTAGGCCTCAGAGCTTATAGAGTCGATGCTTTCTAAGTGCTTAACCAATAAACCAGGTTTATTTTCTGGATTCAGGTTAACACGATTCTAAGAGTCGGTGCTTTCCAAGTGCTTAATTGACACAACCAACTATTTCTTGAGTTTACTCTTTGCATGGATGGCTATTTAGGTGGGAAAACTTTCATGAATCGATATTTTAAATAGCGGGCTAAGGTTTTAGCGGTTGATTCCTCAAAACAGCTAATCTAAATAAAGTTATAACGGCAAATAGCTGATAAATTGCACATGAAAGCAAATAAGATTGTCCTCAATCAGCTATAGCGGAGGCTATAACTGGCTATTTTGTACTATGGCATGAATCAGATTAGAATCAGTTCTTAGCATCTGGCTATGGAGGACACAATTTTACACAAGACGCTCGATTATTTTCTTTCACTAAGCACCTGCTTATAAGCACTCTGCATTGAAGATGCCTACACACCAACAAATTTTATGGGAGAATTAGGGATTGGTTGCATACGCGAGGCCTTGGGCGGCGCCGGCGGCGATGGAGACGCGGCGAGGCCAGTCGAGGGGGACGTGGTGTTGGGAGGAGGGGTTGCCGCGGTGAGGGTGGAGGTGGGTGAGGAGGCTGTGATTGGGCATGTAGTCGTAGACGATGAGGCGCTCGTCGCCGCCGGCGTAGAAGCCGCGGAGGCTGAGCAAGTTCTTGTGGCGGACGCGGCCAAGTATCTCCACCTCCACCGCGAACTCCATCTCCGCCTTCGCCGTCATCGCCTTCAGCCTCTTCACCGCGATCTTGATCAAAATTAAATCTCATCAAAACCATTAATTATCACAGTTGCACCATCGAATTAACTTAATTTAATCCCAAACCTCGACGCCATTGGAGGTGCGGCCCCAGTAGACGGTGCCGAAGCCGCCCTCGCCGAGCTTGTTGCTGTCGCTGAAGTTGCCGGTCGCTTGCAGGAGCTCCTTGAGCGTGTACGTCTCCCATGGATACTCCACGCTCGGCTTCGCCTTGCTCTTGGACGACCTCGCCGAATTCGTCCTACCATCCAACAAAAACATCATATCGTCGCAACAAACAATCACCTCAACTGATCGATCGATCGATCATTGCATGAACGATACAGCTTACCTCCGACTCCGACGACTACTGGTGGCGGCCAGCGGCGGCTCAGGGTCGGAGTCGCCGGCGACGCAGCAGAAGCACCGGTTGATCATTTCTTCAGAACAATCGATGTTAACCTGCAGTACGACGGAGGAGGATTGATCAAATTAATTCAATCTGGATGTGGATTTGGAAGCAGGTGGTGGTGACAAGAGAAACCAGGGTGGACGAAGCTTGACAAGAAATGCTGCTACCTTTGGTTGGTTGCTTCTTGAGGATGTTGTCAGCTTCGCTCGCGTACAAAATCGTCCTCCTCGAGCTTGGCTCTCTTTGGAGTTTTCACTACAGTCCTGGTGCTAATGTGGTTTGGTCTCTAGAAGGGCCTTTTTATTAATGACAAAGTAAATAACTAATGGCAGCTGTCCATAGAACTGAATTAAATTCCATGTAAATGTATATTTTATACTGACATTGAAGACTGAAGATTTCAAAGGATACGTATATGGTCAGTTTCTGATTTGAAAAGAGATAAGTATATTGGTTAGGTTGAATGTACTGTAGGTCTGTAGCTGTGGGAACTATACTAAACAGGAGGTTGTCTGCCAAGGAGAGTTTGAAATAGATAAGATAACCGCGGATAACAAATTCTTATGCGTGTTCTCAATAAAGAATGATAGATAAAATCAGGGAGCAGATCAACATTCCAATAGGAAAACAGATTTAGGAATTTGTTTCAGTTTCTTCTATGTTCATCACTGTAAGACACAGATGTTTTCTACATACTGGGCTACCGTATACATACCAGTTTTAAACTTTTACCAGATCAAGAGCAAAATCACAGTGCTAGGCTGCTAGTCCAACACAGAACCAGACATTGCACAAAACTACAAAAGGTATTTTTCAGTCACTTGAAAAGTTTCAACTGGCATTTCTTCTAATGTTCATAGAGAGATGATACTAGGAAATAATTAAATTTTGATCGAAAGGGAGCTATTTATGATGTTCATAGCCTTTACAACATAATTCAGATAACCACAAACTTGCTCATCAGAATGCAAGATTGCTTACATAAGATCTGCCTAGTGACCACTGACCAGGTCAGACATAGACTTAAGCTCATTTTTTAGGAAACAGGGCAGCAGTCCTGCAGTGTAAGAGGATCAATTCAAACTGCATTAATAGATTCTATTGTTTTGTCAAATGGCTTAATTCATTTGTCCAATATATAATCTTGAACAAGTCGACCATTTACTCTTTTTATAGATCATCAACTTATCAGGTGGAATGATCAGCATGCAGGCTCACCCAGTAAACAAAGCGAAGACACATACCTAATCAGCTTGTGACGTGTGCTTCTTCCATTATAGTAGACGAAGATGTGACATCCATTGGTCAATTAGTCTCATAGAAAGCTTGCGATAATTACAGACAACCAACAAATTGCTTGAAGTTGACGATGTTGCTCTCTTGCACCTTCAGAGAAAGAAACAGAGGTTCAGGTTTTCTTATGGTACAACGTGTATATATATGCAGTTATGCACATGTGCAGTCAATCAGCTTGGCCATCATAATCTAATGCAGGCCTGCTTGTTACAGATAAAAGGTGCATAAGCAACCTTTTCTCCTTAAGCTAAGTCCTGTATACATACGCATTTGTGCAGTCGGTCAGCTTGCCCCTTGTAATCTAATGCAGGCCTGCATGCTGCAGAACTAATCAGGAAGATAAAACATCACGAGAAAAGACAAAATGTGCACAATGACCTCCTTATCAAGTCCTGGCCTGTGAAGAACAAATCAGGAAGAGTAGTACTACTACTTTGGGTTACCTTTTATGTTAATTGCCCAAATATAATACTCCTAATGGAAACCGTCAGGTCAGGTCAACGAATTGGTGACCAAAGCTTAGGTTTAAGGCCTTAATGAATCTTCAAACAAACATGGCGAATCAAATTATGACAGGTGTCCTTAGTGCTTACCATTTAATTGTGAACAGATGATCCTGTGATCCACACCGTGCAACTTCTCTTAGCAACGAGACCATCTCTGCGAGACTGCGATTGTGTTGTGTCCTGGAGAGGAGTGGAGCAGCAATGTTTTGATGACAGTTCACTTCATATGTTGAATTTTATGTGCTTGATGTGCAAAACGGCAGTAAGTACAGTAGGTAGGAAGATTGATTGTGTTAGATAATACACTTCCATGATCCGTGTCGTCAAAACATCATCCCATCTTAACATGCAGACGACTCCTTGATGTTACTTGATATATGAATTGATTCGCAGAAGACAATATAATGTCAGTTGCCAACAGAACCGACAATTTCGATGGCAACACCCACCATAAACACACACGCAACAGGTTTCTCCTGATAATGTCGACGGTGAAACAAAACTGCACATCAATTGAACGAAAGAGCACTACCGTATGCCTATAACACACGTTCGTGAGAACATCCATCATTTTTTCTCTTTGAAGACAGGGAGAATGCAATCAATATCACTAGCTACTATACTTGATTGAACCACACTCTACTATACTTGATTGAACCACACTTCGCAGGGAGAAGGGGTACTTCTGATCAGGCAGGGTGACCTTCCTCGTCAGCTTCACATCATATCTACTCAGCCAAGTTGCATCCCCGAATGTAAGGGTGGTCATACTTTATGTACCTGGTCCAATATGGTCTGTACTTGGTCATTGCTAACTCCAACCATGGCTTCATGTTACCGTTGTAATGAACAACAGCAGCATTGTCTATCTCAGAGCGGTCAATGCTCGGGTTGTATCCCAATCCAAGGACATGCCACGACTTGTCAAGGGGATGCGTCAACTTGTAGAAGGTCAAGAGGCCAGGTGGAAGTGTTCCAAGCTTCCAAAGAACCCTGTCTTCATTCTGTAAAAAGTACCAAGATTAATGTTAGAAATGACATGTTTGAACTAAAAATGTATTGTATAACAGTTTCTTCTTTAAATCAATGCAACCCAATATTGGAAGCAGTAATCTCACCATGGTTTGCCACCTGTGGTAGATCCCAGTGATGTCTTTCCTCTTCCACTCTTTCAGATCAAAGATGTTCATTCCATAAGCCCAGCCACACGCATTAGGATCAAAGTTCCGAGCGATATGTGGATTTGAAAAGTTTAGATACTTGTCAAAACGGTGGAAACTCTCCCCACAGGTCTCCACTGCACCGTTGACCTTCCCGTTAAGATCAACATCCCACAATCCTGTCAAATCTTTCTGCACGACTATATCATCATCAAGAAAAAGTATCTTATCCAACTTCGGATAGACCTGTGGGAGATAAAATCTCAAATGGTTCAGCATGGAGAGGTACTTGGGGTTGCGATACTTTAGATTTGAAGAACCCGCTGAGAGAGTGGTGGGGCGGTCAGCCTTGAAGTAATACTCTTTCATGGCTGCAGACTCAAGTTGACGTAAGACAGGACAGTATGATGAGTTCAACCACTTAAATTCATCTACGTTCTCAACATGGATGGTGGCTTTCCCAGGTGGGTTCAGCAAAAACCACATGTTCATGGCTCCAAAGTTCAACTTATCAGTCACAAGATGGAAAACATGTTTCTCAGGCTCCTGAAAAGAATATGACATGCATAGCTGTTAGAACAATTATCACACTGTATTTCATAAAAAAAAGACGTCAAAAACTACCTTAGCATTCATGATGGTTGAGTTCACGACAACAGATGTTGCCAAGACATTGTCTGAGAAAAGCGCATAGTGGTAGAGCTCTGGATTTTCCAAGTTCTCGCTCCTTGGGAACTTCCTATTTTCCAATGGGAGGAGATAGTAATCTATTGTTAACCGCATAGACAAGCAGTGAATGCTGTTTGGAATTGTCTTTGCGGCCAACTGGCTAAGAAATGTACTCTGCTTTTTCAAGCTCCTGACTTGTTCATCTGCTGACTGAAGCATAGCTCTCAGCCTCTGAGTTACTGCCTTGCAGTCATACACATCTTCTCTAGCCTTGGATAGAAGTTGACCCATTACTCTGATTTTCTCAGGTGCACTGCAAAGTAGAATATTTGTGACAATGGAGAACAAGATAAAATATCATATATGAAGTGAAAATAGACACAAACCTATGATGAAGGTCAGAATCAGTAGTAGCCTCTCCAACAGCCCGCTGGCTTTCCTTGATCCTGGTCTGTAGTTCTTGATAAAGATCATTCTTGTTCTTTGATTTAGCAAGCACAGAATAAACACGTGCCATTATAATCTGGTCTCTCATCAACCTAACTGTCGAATCTGAGTTCTCATTCTCGTTCTCTTTCCTCCAAATGCTGTATTTCCCAAGGACAGCAGAATCTACAGCCTTTGATCGTTCAATAGCAGCATTCTCCAGCTTAACACGTGCTTCATCATCTTTCCTGACTAAATCCATTGCCCTCTTTTCACGCCTTTTCTCCCTTAGTTTCTATGGTGACCAAACAGTATCCAAAGAAGTATAAGGTCATAATAAATAAATGCATATAAACAGAAATAATAATATATAGATGTACATACAAAGACCAGCAAGCTTACCCTTCGAGCATTTTTTGCAGCTGTGTCAACTTGGTGTTCACCTGCACCATTAACAAGTTTATATTCTTGAGTAACTAATCAGATTATGCCAAAAAAAAAGTGTTTGAAAAAATCATGGTTGTTTTATACCAGTACCATCCTTGGGTGTTTTATCTGATAGAGATAAATCATGTTCTGCAGAACTGTTTTCAGATTTAACCTTGTCATCAACATCCAAACTAGCATTGCTCAGATCATTGACTAGATCATCAGTTTTCCAAGAAGGAGATGCACGGTTTCTAAAAAAGTCAACACTCAAAGCACCTGCTTCTTGTTGATTAGCAGCTAAAGCATCGATCATCTGGAAACCAAAAGATATGTATAAGACAAAAGGCACAGTGAAATTAAGAATACTTCTGAACATGAAGACAGTTCGTATGCAAACGGTAGAATAGTAATTGAAAATCACAATGTCTCCCCACAGAATTACAGAGCAGATAAGAACAGGGCATGCATAGCTACATGGAATAATAGGGTGACATGGTACAACAGGGAGAAGCAATGAATTACGAGCACAAATCAGAGGGTATGACATTGCGAAATTAGGAGCATAGCAAAGATGAGCAATTGAGTATGCTGTGTACCCTTGTACAACCAAAAAATAAAAATAAGAAATTATATTACTAAGTCACAAGACAATTCTGACCTCCTTGGACAAAATAGATTTCAGGTTGTTCGTCGGCAGTTGTATTTGCCAATCTGTTTCCTGCAGGCAGGCTTTGAAGTGAGATAGATTCTCAAATTTGGCTAGCAAAGCGATTCACTACTCAGAATGGATGAAGTACCTGATTACCTTCCCTATCCTTGGGATCTGCAAATAAACACAACACGGCATCACTTATCTATTTCAAATCAGCACAACAGTATTCAAATACTATGAATTGCTCAAATGTTCCTACAATTCTCAACTTGCAGCGGGTTTTAGGCACTACATTACATATTTACATCCGTAATTCTACTGTGCGCCCTGGCTTCTTAACAGAAGCCTCTTCCACTATGTCAAACAAAAAGAGATGGCACAAATGACACTACAAAAGGGGGGCGATGATTTCCAAAATCACTTGATCACCTAGGGTAAACTCACGACTCCACCAATTACCCTTTTCAAAACAGAGCATCATGATCCATTTATCCATGTGCACAATTTCCACCAAAAATCATACCCTAGCCAGTAAATACAACTCATCAATTGCCTTTAACAACACTACCTACTCCTCCGATTCCATTCCCTCAACACCGGGGAAACTTACAAAACCCACAATCTGAACAAATCTAATCCCAACCTCACTCCCCACCCCACAAAAACACGCAATCTAGGCGCTACAGCCGCGACGGAGAGATGCGATTAACAACCGACAACGCCGCGTATCAGCCTATCAGGGGAGGAAAGGGAGGCGAACCGGAACCTGAGGCGACGTGGACGTGGCCGCCATTGCGCGCGACGAGGAAGACCGACGGCGCGAGCACGAAGAGGAACACGAGAACCACCAGCGGCGCCACCACTCCGGAGCCTCCGCCCCCGCGCCTCCCTCCTCCTCCGCCGCCGCCGGCCGTGGAGTAGTACGGGAGCTGCTTCGAGTTCGCCATCTCCAGCAAGGGGGAGGATCCGGGTTCGCCTCCTCCGGGTCCGGATCCGGCCGCGACGGCGAGGTGGCCTCGCCGGCGGCGCGCTTCCCTTGCCTTTTTGCCTCTCTCGCCTCGCCTCCGATGAGAGTGGGGGTGGGGAGTGTGGCGTGGGGAGAGGGGAAGGGAAAGCACCAGAAGATCCTAGCTAACTGGTGATGGGCTTTTTGGAGATAATTTGAAGCCCATACCACTCATTTTAATGGGCTGAAATTTAAAGCCCGTCTAGGTGTTGGGTTTAGGTGTTGTCGTGAGGTTTTTACTTCGTTTGGATCACAGGTTTGATGGGCCGTATGAGGCCCATATCGGCCGTGACGAGACGAGCACAACCTTCGTTTGGAACCTTGGATCACAGGTTTGAGCACCGTTCATGCGAGACGTTTTAACTTTTTCTCAAACTTATTTTAATTTAATCTAAATTATAGACAAACGTAGCGATATTTTCAATACAAAATATATATGCTTAAACAATATATTCAATGTTTGATTTTTTTTGCGAGGATATTCAATGTTTGATGTAGTGAAACTACTTTTATGTCATAAATATTGTTCGTTTTTCTATATGCGCTGAGTTTGCCTTTAAAAAGGTTAAAGCATCTTATGTGACTAAATGGATATATGGATATAGTAAAAACTTAGTCGTAGATTTGACACTTTCTGGCACGTACAGTATATGGTTACGCTGCTTGTCTAAATCTGTACTACTTGGGAAATGTCGTGTTCAATATTAAGTTAAGTTGCTACTCCTATATTTTTAGAATGGAGAACTTAATTTGCTCACATTATAAAATTTTGGATAAGATTCTTTTCAAAATTGATAACAGAGGATTCAGTAAGAGGTTGTTTGGAACTAGGAATTTTTTTTAGTTCGTGTCATATCGAATGTTTGGACGTCAATTAGAAGTATTAAATATAGACTGATAACAAAACTAATTATATAAATGAAGCCTATTTCACGAGACAAATTTTTTAAGCCTAATTAATCCACGATTAGCAAATGTTTACTGTAGCATCACATTCGCTAACCATGGATCAATTAGGCTCAATAGATTCGTTTCGCGAAATAGTCGAGAATATAGGTGGGTTTTATTAATAGTTTTAATACTTCTAATTAGTGTCAAACATCGGATATGACAGTTACTTAAAAAAAAATTGATGGAACCAAACAGGATCCGGATCTATATCACGTCCCATCCCGACCGTGACGCGACGTTGCCGCACGCTCCGATCGGTCGGCCGTCTGGTCTGGTGTTATTGCTCGCGCCGTGCAATTAATCACTCGATTATCTGTCCATCACTTTGTGTCCGTGTCCTCGCCATCGTGTTAACAAAATAGTAACAAATCAAGATCAATCAGTTAGCCACGTAGTTCAACATATATACTCACATATCGATGCTCCTGAGTAAAGAAATTCCTACCGACGCATTGCATGCATCCGTGCGTGGGAAAGTTAATCCAAAACTGAATTTGGATTTTAGACTTCGCTAGTTCAAGAAGTTTCCTCCATGCTGCTTTTTTTTTTTCAAGTTGCTAAAGTCACCTCAGTTGTCACCCTTTGTTTTGAAATTGCCCCAAATCCAATATGTTGAAAAGATCACGCACCTAATCTCTCTTCGCATGCATGTGAACAACCGACTCGGCTTGTTTTCGTCTATGTAGAGCTTCGGTATAGAGATATTAAATATAATTAGCAACGTGGGCTACTGACTTGGTCTAATGCGCGAGTTCATCTCAGCTGCATATAGAAGAGTTAAGATGGGTGGCCGTTGCAACACAATGGTTCTTATGTTGGATTCCGAGATAAAAGAGACAATTTAAGTGGGTTTATGCTTTTAAGGCATTTCTCTTAAGGGGTGCGGCATCTTTGTTCGAGCTTAGTTGGACAAATCAGGCAGCAGTGCGTCCTTGCCAACTGCGCAAATGTTCTCCTGCTCTTTATGATTTTTACCTGCCGCCTCTCTTTTAGGATTGCTACTAGAAAACAAGTCAAATACATCTAAGCTTATAGAAACTCAACTTTGAAATTGAGGAATGCTTTCGATTATAATCTAGAGGAGTACCAAGCATATCTAGAGCAGTTACTCGATAGGTTGGTGAGTATAATAATATAAAAAGTTAGCAGTATAATTGGCACGTCGCCCCGCAGCCTGCGAGATGGCGGCCGGCTGGGCGTAGTGGCCGGCCGGAGTTAACGGTGAGCGGACTACCGGGATGTCGAATTTGGCTCGGTTGAGGGTTAGTTTCGTGGCCTAGCTGCTGCAAGTACAGATTTACCGCCAGGACGCCTAGATCAATCGCCACAGCATCGAAGCACATCCGGTGGCTCGTTGCTTCCACCCCACATTATGTGATCATCAAGTATAGACATATAATCAAGCATAAGAGATATAAACCATTCCAAGACCACCTTGACTATTTCTCAAAGTCACCATGTCGACTGGAACCCACAACATGCCAACATTTAAGTCTAACGAATTTTGGAATCCGGTTCGACCTCCCGAGATAGATCTAGCTTAAAATGGTTGGCATTTATTCATGTCAACTCCGATTTAGATGATCTTGGACTTGTTGGAAATCTTATCTTACCACCTTTCTAACGCATCAGGCCCCATATCAAAATTCATCCTAAATCAACGGGAATCGTCAAAATAAGATGGTGCTATTGCTGAATTCCGAACCAAACTTAAGCCTCGGGCCTTATAATAGAATAGGCCCACCTCGGGAGTGGATCTCTCCACCTCCACGAATTAGAACTCAACCCTAGCTTTATTTTTATCTATAAATAGCTATGTACACCTCATAAAACAATTGAGTTTTGTTTAGTTGAATTTTGGCATGTGCCGTTCATCTTGTCTCTAGTCCTCGGTCGTTTAGTCGGCGATTATAGATTCAGAGCCCCCAATAGTTGGTGTGTTGATTTGCCGGGTCGATTAGATCTACCACTTCAATCGTAACTATTACTTTGTGCTTAATACCTATTCGCAATATTTAGATTGCATATTACCTTGTTCTTGTAGTGTTCTCTCGTTTGCACTGCAGGAATCATCAACTGTGCGTTACGGTTGGTACGACATCGCTTGTGGTGTAGCGATTGCACGGTGTCCTGGATTTGTTTTGGTTGGTAGCCACATCGTCAACGTCGCATTCGATCAAAGCGAGAGTTATCCCCCTCAGCAAAAGATCGGGCCATGAGAGAGAGCGTCATCACCAGATATGGCTCTAGCAACTGGTTTGGCAAGGGGGTGACACATTAATGGTGTTTTCGATGGTGTTGGAGTGGCGTGGATGAAGATGTTAGACGCGGTGGGGCTAGTACCTTCCGTGGTAACTGTTTGTAGGGCTAGTACCTTCTGCGGTAACATGTTTGACTATTAAAGACATCGGCGACAAAGGTTCTTGGTGACAATGTCCTAGTGGCCGATTGCTATAGGCCGACTCTTCCAATGACGACAACCAAGGAAGATGGTGTGGCGTTGCATAACGGCTTCTTGCCGCACCAGAGACGTTCGGTTTGCGACGGTGGCGTCAAGGTATTAGATGTTAATAGTATTGTTAGCTAAAGCTAAGTCTTCTACTTTTCGTTATGTTCTTTTGCTAAGTACTTGTGTATCTGTTAGCCTATGTATATATTTCGTGGATATAGAGGCCGGTCAATGAATCTGATATTAAAAATATGGCACCATATAGAGATCACATGTTACTATCAGTTAAAAGGAAAAAAACAGAGGGGCATAAGATTCGTTTTAGGTGGAAAGAAGCAAGAGTTACACGCATCATCAAGCACACCACAGAAAAATATAACCACATTACGGTTGCAGACAAAGTTGCATATTCCAGCAATGACGCAACTAAAACAGAAAATTATCTCTCACCCTGAACAATCGATCAATTGATACCATCCATCAACTCACGTTATGATCGATGGATCAGCTGGAGAGAAAGTTCCAGCGCCAGCTTCATCAAAATTAAGCCGGCACGCAATCCTGAAAGCTACCGTTAACGCATTTCTACAGTGCACACGCATACACGAAGTCGCAAGTGACACTGGCCATGTGTTTACCTTTACCAAATACCAACCTTGCAACGACTTCTTCAGTTCTCCTCACGTACGTCTCCAGAGTCTGGCTGGACTCGACACATGTTCTGATCGCGACATGAACACCGTGATTCGTTAGGTTCTCACAAAGAGAATCGCATCACTCACTAAACTAAGTGTGATCGCATAATTAACCAATAGTGTTTCATTAATTTGCACTTATTAGTTACTACTATACAGATCCAGTCCTGTCCTGATCAACATAGACAGCGGAATGTACAAATGAAACGATCCATCTCTCTGTGTATTCATTTTGGCCCTTTGCCATTTTGCAGCAACATCTACTACATCATCGATCACTTCCATTTCCCCCCGCGATGATGATGCCAATATGCCATGTTTGCTTGCCATCTACAGTACTGGTGTTCTTCTATTTACAAGCTCATCACACTCATTACCTAAGCTAATCAAGCATATTCATATGCTAATTTGCAGAGCTGAGCTGAGCTGAGCTAAAAGCTACTACGAATAATTAAAGAATTTAGGCGCCCGCGTCTACCGTAACCATGGCAACCAAACAAATTCGCTAAATCTACGAACCGTGTAGTCGTCGTCGTCGTCATCGTCGCCGGCGTCGATCGTCGGCGTCGTCACTGCTGCGGCTGGCCATCGGCGGCGACGTCGTGCTGGTGGGGCCAGGGGATGAGGCTGTACGGCGGGAAGCAGCAGTCGCACTGCCCCGGGCACCGCCGCGGCCACTCGCCGGCGGGCATCTGCGCCTCCTCGGCCGCGGCGGCGACAGCACCGGCGGCGACGGCGGCAGCGGCGTCCTCCTCCTCGGCCGGAGCCTCGGCGTCGCGGAGTGGGCCCCAGCACTCGACGCGGTTGAATCGGGGGAGGTTGGAGTGGAAGTAGACCCACACCGTCGCTTCCTCCAGCTCCGGGTGGCGGCTGAACAGGTTGCCGTCGCCGTGGACGAACGCCTTCAGAACCTGTGGCCAATTTACAGAGGCGGAGTCAACGCACGGTCAACCACGTGCAAAACGATTAATTAGGAGGCTGTTGAGAGTTTTGATTTTGATTCAGACATCCAAACTTCCTAGTCCTGTGTTGGTACAGTACGTGTCAAGTGGGCAATTTGGAACAGGTACTAAACTTCAGTAATTCAATTCTTGGTGTTAATTACTTGTGATTACTATTAGAACGTACAAATGAATAAATTATCGCTATAATGGATTAACTGCTATAATGTTTAAAAAATAATTTGTGTTTTCTAGTAAGAAATTTAAATATACAGAGTTTTCAAGACAATCACCGTTTAGAAAAGTGCTTCATTAGAAGAGAACACACACCAACACTACCAAAGTAACAACGCCTAAAATCAGCTCCAAAAGTCTAAAGGAATTACGTGCTTTAGCAGACAAGAATCATTGCATGCCATCAATTTTCCGAGACAGTTTCTCAACGAGAAACGAAAGAGAAAAAGCACCAAAAGAAAAAAAAAAAAGCTTGTGGTCCACTCCACTCCAGTCCAAGTCAGAATTCCAGACCAAAATGACCCAAGCGAGCGACGAGGAAAGGGGACACGTTGGGGTTCACAATACCACGGGGAGCTCCTTGCGGAAGATGTAGTAGCGGAGGCCGGCGATGAGGTCGAGGAGGACGTGGCCACCGGAGATGTGGCAGTGGACGTGCAGCGACATGTGGCCGCGCACCTTCTTCCACTCCGCCACCACCTCGTCTCGCTGCAGCTTGTTGTACCAGCCCTGCAGCTGCGCCCGGTTGATCGTGTGCGACACCGCCAGCGTCAGCTTCGCCGTCACGTCGCTGTGCGTCAGTGTGTACGTCCTCGGCAATTTCCCCGGGTGCTTCTCCTCGTCCACTCCCAGGAAGAGTACTTTCAGCTTCGATGCCTCGAAGATCGCCGGCCCAAACAGCCTCGCCCTCTACATATGTTCGTTCGTTACAGCGATGAGATCAGATCACCGGTCGATTGATCGGGAGATTTTCGTAGGAAACGGATGGTTTGCGTACGTACCGGCACGACGTAGCGGTGGCGGCGGCGGGCGGCGAGGACGACGACCGAGTCGGGGGCGTGAAACCGGTGTTGTTGTTGTTGACGGAGTTGGGTGATGGGGAGCAGGGACATGGTCGAAGTGGCAGCCATGTTTGCTCCCTTGATCTCCTAGTACGTACTTGCCCACAATTCAAGATTCAACTCGTAATAATTAAGATCGATCACTAGAGGCCGGGGATCGATGCTGGAGCTACGCCTCAACTGGGCAGATCGATCACCGGCCGAACAGATTAAAACTTGGGTTTGTAAAATTTGGGTTGGTTTGGTGGCTGGCAGGCTGGATGGCTACTGATTGGGTTCACGGTCAGGATGAGGGTTTGGTGATTATAAGAGAGCGGGGGAGTGGGAAAGTGAGAAGAGGAGTGCTGTAATAGTGTTGGTGGTGTGCGTGGTGGGGTGGAGTGAGGGGTCGGGAAACGTCGCGGTTGTGTGCGCGGGCGGGAAAGCTCTCGTCGTCGTTGCCTCGGCCTCGTCCGTCGCTCGTTCTCGCGGTCGGTGGCGCATGAAAAACGTCCCAAAAAACGGGGGAAATTGTGGCGTGCGCGCGTGGTGACTTGGGGTCGGGGACTTGTGTGGGCGTGGAAACTGTACCGAGCCGCGACCGCGAGTCGCGACAGGCGTTGGTCACCCGCGTGCCGTTCAAGTGGGGGAGCTGTGGAACGCTTCAGCATGCTGCAGGTGGCGTCTCTGCTATAGGGGCGTGTGCTTCACACAAAATTTTTACATCCGATTATTTGGACACGCGATAGTTATTTTATTATCTATAACTTAGTTAGCGAAAAAAATTAGATGCTACATCAGACTTTTGTCGGAAGGGGTTTTCGAACACAAATGAAAAAGCTAATTTCATGACTCGCCTGAAAACCACGAAACGAATCTATTAAACCTAACAAGTCGTCATTAGTACAATTTGGTTACTGTAGCACTTAGGGCTAATCATGGAATAATTAGGCACGAAAGATTTATCTCGCGATTTCCATATAAATTGTGTAATTAGTTTTTCTTTTAATCAATATTTAATGCTCCATGATGTGTCGAAAGATTTGATATGACATTTTTAGAAAAAAAAACTTGTGGGAATTCAACCAGGCTTGTATCTTCTCTTGAAAAACATGTGTCAAACGGAACTAGATAAATTTAATAAATCCATGTAACTCGCAGAATTTCTACCTCAAAAAGTTGCTTTTACGTAATGAAATTAATTCTGGCATTTGTTAAAAAGAGGATATGACCAGCTATTACAAAGATTGCAAACTAATAACCACGCACTACAACTACTAATAAAACCATCATAAAACGGGTAGTGTCATGTATGGTTTAGTCATAATACACATAGACGACGTTTATGTCAATGGCTTATAAGTTAAGCATACTCTTGTTTTTATCTTCAAAGTATGAAAGTAGAAACTTCGAAATATGTGTCGATCGAAGTCTGCTCTCATAATTGTGGCGAGCATTATCGAATCAAAGCAGAACAAACATCATAGATTAGCTGATTTGTAACCTATCATTAGTCTGGATGTACCATCATATGAACCTGATCCAATTAGAACATCACAACACATATAAACCTTCAATATGACGTCTTAATAAAATATGGACGATGAAAGGGGCAACGCTACATCGCCTATAATACCAAGAACGTCATTAATGTCGCTTGAAGTCGTCGATTCTTCAGACTGAGACCTCAACCAAGCCGGCGTTCGCCGTAGCTGCCATGCCCACGTCAGACCGACGATCACTCAACGTCGGCCATCGCTGCTTGCCGTTGCCTCGCCCGTGGCTGGCCCACTCACCGCCGGCCGCTTAATTAAGATTGGCCCCAATTCTAGTATGGTGATTCATTTGGTTTGACCCTGTAATATGGTGTACTTTTTTCTATTTGGGATTCTAAATTTGTGCTGCGTGCGTTGCACTTGCACCGCAGTATGCTAAACATTTGGAGTAACTCGTACGTTGACAAAGCAATATGATCAAGACATTTTCGGGGGAATGGACCTAGTGATCGTTCCACACACGATTCCAGCGTGTTACTACATGGTGTAATGGTACTCCACGGCGCTGTTGCTTGAGCTTGCGAGCTAGACGAATCCATGCGTGCGTGGCCGATCCTATTTTGACTGAGGCCACGTTTACTTCCCAAAAATTTTTTGGATTAGATGTCACAATAGATATTTGACCAGATATTTTAGAGGTGTTTTTAGACACGAATAAAAAAATTAATTCCACGGTTAGCCTGAAAACCACGAGACGAATTTTTTAGTCTAATTAATCTATCATTAATAAATATAGGTTACTGTAGCACTTATAGCTAATCATGACATAATTAGTCTTAAAAGATTCGTCTCGTCGTTTACAATCCAACTGAACAATTAGTTTTATTTTTTTATCTCTATTTAGTGTTTCATGTATGAGTCTAAAGATTGGATGTGATGTTTTAAGGAAAAAATATTGTGGGAACTAAACTGGCCCGAGTCCTCCGCGATGCGTGCAAACTTGTGCGATGCACACTCTCACACCTGCACAATCGATCGGTGCTGTGCGACCTTGTAAAATTCTCGGTCTAACTGAAGGAGGAGTTCATCACGTACTCTCCACACTTCAACAATCCACGTGTCCAACCTCTGGGCAAATACAGCCATTAGAAGATGAAAATAGGAGAGTCGTGTTTATCATCTTCTAGCCGCCTTCATAGCGTGCCCACGTGACCGAACAGGATAAACGAGCTGCAAACTAAGCCTCGTTCATCCTTTTCAATGATTTTGTTCTTACCAGTCAGAAAAATATTTTGTTTTTGGCGATACCATTGTCAATTTACTGGCTACTTGCAATTGTTATAGTTAATTCCGACGTCTTATGCCCGCATAAGTCAAGATTTGAATCGCATCATGACTGATCATCCTCTGAATCTTGAGCCCATCACGCAGCACATATACTGCAGCAGAATGCGTCAGAGTACACAACACTACAACAGCCAGCTGAATCCACCTCCAAAAATACGCAAAATTTTGCTCCTAGATGCCGGGTTAATTGCAGGCGATCGATCGAAAGGCTGAATATTCGCCGGATTCGGATACGTTCGTGCAATCCGAGTGATAATTCGCGGGGTGACATAGCCGTAATAATCCAGAGACGAAGTCCGGTGAATAATCCAGCTCAGCTGCATATATCCACCGTAAAAATTTACTTCTGGCCGGGATCCATGGCAAGGATGCATTGCGGTCGTCGTCAGGAAACTGGGCGAGGACACGCTGGGCCAAATTTAGCTAGGCGACGTGGATGCATCGGCGTGTGGGCTTCAGTTTCGTGATGCTTGCAAGCCACAGCTTTGCTCCTCTCGCTCTCACTCGATGACTCGATCGCCTGGCCCTCACGCTGCCGCGCGCGTCGCCATCGAGCGAAACGGGCTAGGGCCCGTGCTCTGTCGGGTCGATCTAGCAGTCGCATTGCGGCCGCGCGCGCGGCACGTGTTGGGTTCTCCAGGCCGGTTCACCGGCCGCGTGGCAGCTTCCTGTTAACATCCCCGTTCAACGCGGTCAGGGTTAGCGTGTTACAGATTTGTGATTTACTGTACCCATTTTGCATGCGAGCAGCCACGCAGCCAGTGCGTCGAGACGTCAAGATCTCGCGCGGAGACGTCGATTTTGGATTATGTATATTGCCCGCTTGTTGCGACAAATACATTTAGGATGAGTTTTAAATAGGGATTAAAATAAATTATTAGCCGCATAGGAAAAACCATGATTAATTAATTAAGTATTAGTTTATTAAATATTTGACTTACATATATTTGACTTTTTACAACTACATAGTTTTCACACAAAACCCATGATTAGCAGTTTAAAAGACATGCTAGCGGAAAACGAGTAAAAACCACTGGACCAAAAGGAACGTAGCCTTAAACTGAATATCTACCGTTTTATATGTCGACGACAACATATAAAATAAGAAATGTTTCCTAGAGTTATAAAAGTGCCAAGAAATTATGGGCTTCAACCATGTCTAACTTGGAAAATAAAATAAAGGTAAAAGATAATTTAATGCCTGCAATGCTACGACTATAATCGATAACTACAAATGTTTGACTGATTATATCACCATTTAATCATCAGTCCATGAAATAAGAGCAAGCTTTGTTATCTCTTGAAGCACATGACTTTGCGAATGCTGTTCTTGATCTGAGTAAGATGATAGGAGTTGTCTAGGCATTAGGTAAATGCAATCATGGCATAGCGCCAGATTCCCTTTATCGGCATACATAGCTTTAGATTGGGTATGTCTAGGCTTGTCTTCGCTCTCGATATCGGCGGCGACGTACTCGACGACATGGTAGTCTGTCTCTCGAGTACATTAATAGCATAAATGAACAATAAGATCGACTTCAAAGCAAGGTGATATAGGAAAAGAGGATCATTGGAAAAATATTATATATACAAATACTTACAGAGGTTGTCGGCGAATTCATGTCTTAAACCCACATCATCGAAAACCTTGAAGAGCCCAAATCCCCCTACCTGGCATGCCAATGTCAACGTTCGATATCCACGACATGGTTTTTGTATAGTATAGGAGACGTCGGCACCAGGGTTAGTGCGAGAACGAGGTAAAGACAATCACGGAGAAAGAGAGGCAAAGATTTTTATACAAGTTCGGATCCCTTATTTGACAGGTAATAGCCCTACTTCCTGTTGGTCGAAGCCGGTCTTCATCTATATTCATCATCATCGTACATGTATAAATATGGGGTAATCTATCTAATAGTTGTCGACTTGACAGCCTGGATTACCATTACGTAGTCGACAACAGGGTGGTTTTCAGTTGTAGATTCCTATTTTGGCTTCTGTCCTCTTCTCCCCCTAGGGGGTCTTGTATTTATACCCATAGAAGTCTCTCTGTCCAAGTAGGACTAGTGGAACCAATATGGATACTATCCGAGTAGTCTTTGTAGTCTCCCTATAGAACTCTTCTCGCCCTTCCCTATCCAGAACACCTTCCATATACGAGATATGATTTCGTATAAGGTATGGTAGATGGTGGGCCTAGTCTAGCCTTAGTCGAGTACTTTGTATGTACTATCCATAATCTTGACAGTGATGACAGCCATCGAGATCACGTAGTCCTCCCTGTGTGGGTGTGTAGTAGAGCGTTTCATCTAGGAGCAGCGAGCTGGCCAGTGCCTGAAGTATCTCTCATTAGGATTAAAGTTAAGCTTCATGTAGACATTGTTTATTGCTAGATAAAACCTATCTACCCGTAGCCGACCTTAGCTTCGTGTCCTAAATAAGCCGGAGGAGGAGTTGACACACACGTTCCCTGTGGATTCAATATCTTGGACTTATACTCCCGGTGAAGTGATGCAGCGGTATTCCATGCGTTTGCGAATTTATCTGTGACCGTAAGAAATACCAAACACTTTTCAGGATCATGAGCTTGAGCACTTTGATTCCGCTGACTGGGTACTTGGAAAGGTAACGTAGGAAACCAGGAAATGCATCATGAAACAAAAAAAAGATAATCGACAAGAAACTGTTCAAATTTAACATGATACTCATCTATGTTTTTTTGTGATCAGTACGTAGATGAGTTTTTTTAACTGATTGTCTACTAGTACAATATAATCTTAACCACTTCTGGAAGATTTTACTACATATAGTTGGATGACCTATCAATACAAAGTTTTACTGTATATAGTTTGTATCAATACAATACCAAGGTTGATAGTTGATGTGATGCATGTGTAGGTTGTGTTGATATGGATAAGAGTTGGATGAAATTGCAGGATAGATTCTCTGGTGATTATATCACGAGGTAGATGCATTTATTGAATTTGTTTCTCAACACAATGGAGGAAATAGTACAATGGTTTGCCCTTGTCAAACATGCATGAATATAAGTAAGAGGAGTGCTAAACATGTTAGAGTTCATTTGCTTTTATATGGTATACAATTGTCATATACAAAATGGGTACACCATGGAGAACAAATCAACAATGATGACAATCAAGATGATGAACCCCTCAAGGATGAAAATGATGGTGATAGTTTTGATGTCATTCAAGACCTGCTAGGAGACTTATAAGGGTAAAACTGGGGCTGAGCAAAAAAATAACTAGGTGGTAATGTAGACACCATCACTGAACCTACTCAAGAGTCAACTCGATTTGATAACTTGCTAAGAAATATAAATGGATGCTTAATTTGGAGCTAGGCTGCACACACAATGCAATAAAAAGACCCACTTAAAAAGCAAAGAGAGATAGATGATTGGGTCACAAACAACAATTAACCTGGCTCTGATACCGTATCACTGTTATAGAGGGGGTGAATATAGCGATTTAGTTTGCCCCCCAAATACCATCAATTTTTCCTACTTTTCAACCATAGTTATTGCAAAGACTAGATCGAAAAGAAAGAACGTTAAGACAAAGGAAAAAAAGAAAAGAATTAAGTTGAAACTTGCTTCTCGATACAAAAAGAATTAGCACAAGTCTACATGCATCATCGAGAATTACAAGTTGAAAACAAAAACAAATATGGAAATTAAAAGAAAAAGCTCAAGTTGAAACTTGATTCTCGATACGAAAAGAATTAGCACAAGGCTACACGCATCATCGAGAATTGCAAGTTCAAAACAAAAAACAGGTGCAGAATTTAAATGCAAGAAAACAAAAGGCTAGATACGAAAGTAAACTTTCATTCTCATTAAGTTGAAACGAAGTTTATAAAGCTTGTTACAATCAATCTCAAAGTTCTCTCACAAGAACAAAAGATCTATACAAGATCTAGAACAAACACTCACAAAGTCCTCACAAAAACAAAGAGACAAACCATTATAAGTTCTCTCCAAATGCTATCTTAAATACTTCTACAAGATGCATCCACCCCAATAGGCCAATGTCTCCTTTTATACATCCTAGTCGTGGACAAATCGGTAAGTAATTTAGGTTTTTCTTTCCTTGCCAAATCATGTATTACATGAGTTTTTTACACAATATGTTAATGTTTTTTTTGTTCAACTCTTGGATGATGATGAAGAAGTGGAGTGCTTGCACATACATGACATGGATTTTCTTGTCCATAAGTTACAGAAGTTTAATGCATAACAACGGAAAAACAAATGGTATAAGCTCAAAAAGCAATATACTTTGTGCATAAGTGCTCAAGGTGATGGAACTTTAAAGAAGGTATACTCTACAACTACATATTTAATAAAATCTAATTTATTATAGTTTTCAGTTGCATATTTTAAAATATTGTTTTATTTTGCCAGGAGTTTCAACCTCCAACAAATTTAGAATTACTTCAGAAGATGTTTGAAACAAAAAAAATCAAAGGTATTAATTCCTTATATAGGATCACTTCTTTACTACACAACATTCTCCAAGAGATTAAAGGTGCCTAACTAAAGATGAAAGGTTATAAATGTGTAAGTAAAGATGAAATATCATTAGGTTACAAGTGTGTAAGTAAATATGAAACATCATTAGGTTACAAATGTGCAAACGATTTTGATGGGGCAAAAGATGATGACATTGCGGTTGTGAATGGTGGGACAACCAAGATGACATTCAAGTTTGATAGAGTCTACATGACAACAGACAGTTAAGGTATAACAAGTAATTGTAGTGTTAAAAAACAATATATGTGTTCGTAGACCCTTAACCATAGGGAGCACACTAAATAGAATAAAAAATTGTGTTCATTAAATTCTATAGAATAAGGGTGAAAGCCCTTAGGGTTCACCTCTTACATATATAGAGGTTGGCTAAGGGGAATTTTCCTTTTGCCCTCGGTTATACACCTAGTAAATATTTTTTATGCTTGATATTTTTTAAATCAGTAAATCTAAATGGTTGAGAAGAACATGATCCATTGCCTTCCAGACTATACAAAATTCAAGCTATGAGAAAATAATAAAATCTTCAATCTTTAGGTATTTTCTAAACTCCCTCATAATAGGAGAGGCACATTCATTGAATAATTGTTCATAAAAATTCTAGAAACATAAAACAATGGTTTTACATCGTTAACTGAATGAAGATAATTAGCACTTATATTAAGAAATCAAAACACCACAGATAAATATTAGAACTCTATTTACTCAATATACCTTGATAACTCAATTTTATATTTTAGACCTATAAAAGCCACACTGATAATAAATTTTAAATACTTGATATTGCAGTAACCGTCAGCCACACATATTTATGAGTCGCAAAATGATTTCGATCGCATGTTTGGCAAAGTTCTTAGGTATTCATCTGAATACCCTTGACTATATAGTGGGCCCGCCCCTATGTCTTCTTCTTCTTCTTTGTATGTCCTCTGTTTGTTTAATTCAACACTAGCTTCTGGATAATCTGAAATTCTGAACCATCCTTACACCTATTTTGGCTTCAATTCTAGTTGAGCTTAACTTGACTATTTATTAAGACATAAGTGGCAACACTAAAAAAAATACGTCAGTCTTCTACTCTCACCGTCCCAAAATACGTTTTTTTTCTTGTAACATTTGACCAATCATCTTATACTAGATCGTACCTATATTAGTTGGGTGTATAATCCATACAACTAATTATCATCTCTAACCAAATTCCAAAACTAGCTAAGTGTATACTATAGAACATAATAGGCCGTCATCTCCTAAAGGTTGTTCTTATATGAGTTGAGTGTATACTATACAACAAACATCTATTCTAACTGCCATCTTTCTTTTTTCAGACCTCGTCGTCTCCTTATTTACCGAGCAACCGTTGATCCAACGCTGGCGAAGATATCAGACCCAGTACTTTGGTCGCTCGTTAGTCATCGTCGTTTGCAATGGTTTGCCCCTAGATGTCGGGTTAATTGCTGATGAGATGCTGCGTTTTGGCTGGAGGCCGAGAAATTCCGTTTCGTTCAAGCCATATATACACCGTAAGTTTTACTTCCGGTACCGCAGGACGCATTGCAGCCATCAAGCATGAGAGAACTAGATCAGATTTAGCTAGGCGATGTGTGGATGCATCGATGTATGTAAGGGTTCAGTTTTTTTAATCCCCTTCGATTTTGAATACATGACATTGGTTGTTTTTTAAAACTAACCAACGTCTTTTAAAAAATTAAGGACGGAGGGAGCAAGGACGACTTGCTCTAATGCGCGCTCTCTCCTTCCCCCTCTCTCTCGCTTTCACTCGCGTACGTTGCACGTACGACTGACCGGCCGTGCGTGCGGCGCGTGTACAATTATCCCGGCCGATTCACAGGCCGCGCGCGTGGCACAGCCTCCGGTTTAACACTCAACGCGGTCTCATGGTCAGCGTGTTTCAGATTTGTGATTTTGCATGCATGCAGCTCGATCGCAGGGACGCATGCAGCCGACTGGTGCGCAAGAGACGTCGACATCTTGCTCGTACGTAAGTAGGTGGAGTGGAGCCGTGGAGGGTATGCGGCATATCCAAATTCCTTCCACGATGGGTGAGCACTGTAGATGTAGAGATCGATCGACCAGTAGCTTTCAGCGAAAAACTCACATGATACATACAGCGGAGCCACCTCCTCCATTGATCCAACACGAGTGATTAATGATTATCTTGCTAAACGTGCTCTTGTCCTTTTTTATTTTGTCTCCCGATTGATTGGAACTTTGCAAGTAAGTAGTACTAGTTTGTGGGTCTTTAGTGGAAGCAGCGCTACAGAAGGTGCCTAATTAACCTGGAAATTTTTGAGAATAAGTTGCGTTAAAACCGACGAATTCTATGAAAAAATCTAGCCAAAGTTATCGTGAGAGATGGAGAGTTAGACAACACGTCGTATTCGTAACAAGCACGACTATGTACACACTTATATACCCCTGTGAATGATGCACGTTTACCACGAGCTAGCCAGCGGGCGCCCGGGATCTGAAGTTCTGAACTCAATGAGAATCATGAACCGACAACTCGTTCGATTTTTCTTTGTGATCCTAACCCAAGGAACTACTTTTATTCAATGTGATAATTTTCACAAAACTATATGTGTCCTTCATTGGTCCGTCTAGTACACTGAGTACCGTAGAGGTGAGATGACCGCCTTCACATGCCCATGCATTTTACTCTTCAATAATTATGATATCTTGGATAAGAGCTAGTTTAATAAAAGTGAAAGATCATAGTGCAACGGCGGTTCGTGTCTGCAGTCGGCGTGGGTGGAGGCGGCTGAGGCTTCAGGAGGCTAGCATGGTGTGGCGGTGGCACCGACCGAAGGCCGGAACGGAGAACGGCGAGACGACGGCGATGCGGATTGGCTATCCGTAGCAGTAGCGCCATGGGTAGCCCGTCCAAGGTGGAGACGACGGCAGCATAGTGAGATAGACGGTGCAGACCTATGGCGGGCCCCTAATCTAGACGTTGTCCTCTCGTGGTGGCGTCTTTGCCGCCACAAGATGGCCACGTCGGGCTGGCTGGTGTAGGGGAGAGGGGATCCATTTTTCTCTATCACCCTCTCCCCAAACCAACCCAACTGTGTGGATAGATTCGGAGCACGTCAGATGTCAATCTGTTGCTTGATGGCTAGCCGGCGGCAAGACGCTGGCTCGGTGGCTACGCGTTGAGGGTTTCTGGTCGGTGGTTGCTGCCAAGTCTGTCGGGAGCTCTTCGACAT
This sequence comes from Leersia perrieri, assembly GCA_000325765.3. Classification (NCBI taxonomy): domain Eukaryota; kingdom Viridiplantae; phylum Streptophyta; class Magnoliopsida; order Poales; family Poaceae; genus Leersia; species Leersia perrieri. The sequence goes on from CM002487.1 coordinate 13,588,931, forward strand.
GGATGGGCATGATGTTTACGGGCGAAGCCTTCGGGCCAGCAACGACGACGTCTGCGGCGTCGTTCTCCTGTTGGAGCGTTGCTGTGTATTTTCTGCCCTTTCCTGATGGATTCTTCGAGTGAAAACCTTGACATGGCTCCTCAGGACGAGCGACGGCAGCACTCTTGGCGTTATTTCCTTCTTCAAGACGTCGTTTAGACGATCCTCCGCCTTTTGGATGTCGTGCACCTGTCTTGCGTCGGTAGCGGGATCTGTTTTTAGACGTGTGGTGTGGTGTTTTTTTTCCTGAGTATCTTAGGTCTATGCTCTTGTATCAATTTTCTTCTGCTCTATTAATATACGGGGACAAAGCTTTGTCCTTCTTTTAAAAAAAACATTGCTAGGTTTAGTCTTTTAGATGTGGCAAAAAGATTGAAGTAAGATTTTGGGAAGTCACGTGTGGTTATAGGTTTCACATGCTGTCAAAGATCAATACCTTAGTTTCAAAAAAAAAAAGGATCAATACCTTGGATTATATGACGCGGCTCGAAAGGATTACTATTATGTGACGGTTATGATTTTGGAACTTCTTATGTTGTGTACTGAAAAATTGGTTGAAGCAATCAACTAATTCAATCAGAGAAATCACTTGTGCACATCAATTTAGGACATCCCCACACCATATTAAGCACTCACCAATTGGACAAATCATATTGTTTGTTAACCTGCCTGTGTGAGCAACTTGGTCTCTCTTTTGAGAGATGTGAACACCACTCATGTAGCAATGCTACTAAGTTTTCTATATTATTGAATAAATACACGAGTCTTAAAAAAATCCTTTTGGGCTCATATAGGAAAGGAAGGAATTGAGATTCTTTGACTTAGAGAGCAAAAGTCAGGGTGACTTTTAAAAAAAATTTGGCCGTTCGATCTGCATTGAATGGACGAGATTGATTGCTATAGTGCATAATAAACAATGAATGAACATTAACTTTCACTGTTTTTGCACTGCTACTACAATAATTTACTACAAAATATTGTTTGCTAGCATAAGACTCATTTTACTGTGCGCTCGTGACATTTTTTTTAAGCTACTGCAGACTATCTAGATCTGGAAAGAAGACATCCTTTCATTGCATACCAAAGTAGCTTTGCCCAGAAGGCTATGAAATATAACTAGGCCCTCTCAGTGGGAATGTTTCTTATACGTAAGCCAGCACATAAATAGTTGAGTGGAACGATTTGATCCTCAAACTAATTGATATAACTCTGTCAAATTGAAAAACGTTGAACACTTTGTATGTTCTCTTCATAAAAGGCTATTTTTCGGTTAACTTATGTATACCATTTGTCCGTGACCATGAACTTCAACATTAGGATTGACAAGAGGATTTTATGGATTTAAAGATTTCAAAAAGATAAATATCTTTTCATGATGTATTTATTTTTTAAAAATGTAGGTCAATTTTTTTTTGTCTCGGTATAAATAGAGCAGAAGTAAAGAGGTTACGATACCGGCCATAGCAGGGCTACGATAAGCAAAAGAAGTAAAACATCCACGCCAGGCACTTACAACGCAATCACCAAACACGGTGTACTTATGAGGAAGTAATCATAGTGAAGCATAGCCTGCGTACAAGAAACCGAGGGAGATAATCATTATTGTTTCTAGTATACTTAAACTCAGATAATCCAACGTCTTCTCTTTGAGTGCAAACATTTGCCTATTTTGTTTTGGAGGTGTGTTTTGCTTTTAAACCCAAGTCCCATAATGCTAAAAAAAATATTTGGAAGAGATGGAATTCATAAACAGCTAGATGAAATCAATCACCATGTGGGTTGAGACTTCAGAGAAACATGTATTCCTTGGCAACCAGTTTGTAACACAACATTTATTCTCGGTGAAAATCCCTTATTCGCCACCACACAAACACACAAAATCGACCCCAAAATTCAGACCAGACGATCAAGCACAATGCCTCCACCGATCAAGCATCCACCGCGCACCGTGGATACTCGAGCAGCGGCACATCGCCGCCGCCTCCATCGGCCTCCGTGCTCAGCCCAAAGATGACGTCACACCTCACGTACAGATCACGCCACCCGGTCCGAAACGGCCCACTCCTGTACTTGACCCGGCCCATCACGACGAGCCTGAGCCGCACCCGCCTCGCCACGCAGTCCGCCTCCAGCGCGCGCGCCGTGTCCTCCGACACCGGCACGCCTCCGCCGCCGAGAAGAGGTGACGTCACCGCCACGTCAGCGCCGCGGTCCTGCGCCACGGGCGGGAGCCTCGCCGGCGGCGTCACGGGCTCGCCGCGGTACGACGCGTAGCAGGCCAGCCCGTCGTAGAGCAGCGCGGCACGCTCGCTCGGGTTGTGCAGCAGCAGCGTGAACTGCAGGCTCGCGTCGAGCGCGTGGAACGGCGTGATCGA
>CM002487.1:13591364-13606142 GCA_000325765.3 Leersia perrieri
GTGGCGGCGGCGGCGAGGACGGCGGCGGCGAGGAGCGCCGTGGCGAGGCGGCGGCGGCGGCGGCGCGCGCGGCAGTGGGTGTCGCAGAGCTGCGCCTTCCTGTCCATCGATCGATCGATCGCGGCAACGATCTCTCACCGAATTGGGGATTTAGGCCGATCGATCTCCGCCTTTTGGCTTTCGCGTGTATATGCAATGCGATTGCGATGCAATGCACGCGAGGTGAAGGTGATCGAGGAGAATGTCTTGTGGAAAAGCGGCCGATAGAGAAGAAGAAGACAAGGGTGTGGCAGTTTCAAATGGCTGGGTGGATGCTGGCATGCTGCTGCTGCTGCGTCACTGCAGCTACCGTGCGTCACTGGTGTAGTGCGTACTGGACGCCAGATTGATCTCCAGAGTAGCAGACTTTAAAGAGTAAGCGTATTCAAGGGGAGAGAAGGGGAAAGGGTCAGTTTTGCTGACGGGCGCTACAAGATTTTATGGCTCCCATTGTGGTCTACGGACTATAAGCCGAGCCAAAATTTAAATTTTCATCTAATTTTAGAGTTAATTATGAATATTTATTTCCTGCATTTGGCAAATTAGGCCGAATGATCAGCCCCTAATGGTCTGTATGTATACAGGGGAATGAAACAGGCTGAACCACCCGCAACTTTGGACTCGTCATATTATTGGCCCTATAGCCATCTTAGAAGAAAAGGTATGGGCTTGATCATCTGAAACCATATTTGCAGAGCGCAACGGGGGTGATCTAAATTCTTTTTTGCCAACCGATGAATCAAGAATTCAAAGATGGTACCGTTGCCGCTTCGTCAAGGCGTTACAGATTAGCGTCCACGGTAAAAAATCTGGAAACTGGCTAGTTGCCCAATGTCATCGGACAAAAATTTAAATTCAAGTTCGAATTTTAGATCGGTAACTGGTCGGATTACATAACTTTAAAATTGGAATTTAAAATATTTACGTAATTTTTGAACTTTTGGACCAGTAAACATCCATGACCAAGTAACAGCCGGTTTTTGGAACCATGTTCACTAACCGAACCCACATGAGTATACATTTGAATTCACAAAGAAAACACATTTTTTCTGAAGCATCACAAGCTTTACTAAAAGTCTGAAACTACACCAACGACGTTCAGTGTAAGAAACTGTACAACAACATGTCTTTGAACATCCTTGACACCTTACATCCGCACACACAAGTGTTCATCCAGCTTACACGTTAAGACTGTTGGCTAGTTACAGTTTACAAAACATAAATACGCTACGCGTGCTACGTGACAGACGCAGCTTATCTAGATCTGAACAAAATAGGACCTCTAGTTCCCTACTGACAAACTCTACAATGTACGAGGTCCAGGGCCTAACCTAGCACACGAAGTTAGCCATATACATAGCAACACCAGCACACACTGCTGACTGTAGGTCAGTGGCGATTACTTTCAATCTTCAAGCAAAATCTGACAGTGACCATCAGGATAACCGTGGTACAGCAATCACTTGCGGCGTCGACAACCCTAGCTCCCTTGGACACCCTGATCTTGCCGAACAAACTGACCCTTAACCCGCGGTCTCTGCTCTGCGAGTAGCTTCCGGCTCTGGTACCGAACCTGCACAGCAATGTAAAAATGTAAACCACAGTTTCTACTTCTATTCAGCAAATCAGCAATACGACAAATTGGATTGGAATAAAATGGCAAAGATAGTTGCTTGTGACCTACCTTTTTCTCGAAACACCTGTCTTTCCTCTTAAGCCGGAACTTGTTTAGTGCAGCCTCCCGTTGGCTCAGGTGGCGTAAACCTTCAGAGCAAGAATTTTCAGGAACAACTTTAACTGTATTTGACGATTCAGTAGGGGCCATCATGTGGTTGGAAGAGCTATCGCACACACTACCACTGAGCGTTTTTCTGGCGCTGTCCAGTACAGTGCTACTTCCGCTTTCACCGGTTGTAGGAGAAACATGTCGTGGCTCATCTGTAGGAATTTCAATGCGGAGATGTTTCCTGTTAGCACTTTGATGACTCCAAGCAGTTTGTTCCTCTGCATTTTCAACCTGCTTAGGATCCGTATCTTTTGGACCATTCTGCTGCAGCGATGCTGCTTGTGTGGTTGCATCCTGCCAGGTAGATGTTTTGCTATTCCAAATGGGCGGAGCCGATTGTGGATAGAAAAGGGATGCCACAGGTGCACCGTTCCAAAATGGCTGCCCATCAAATGTGAGTCCTCCAACAGGAACAGGAAACGGTACAACTCTAATGGGAGGTTGGTTTGTTTCCCTCTTGTCTTGGGAGGGAGTTGTGGAATCTCCATTTTTGTTTTCAACTGCTGAGGTGCTGCACGCCTGAGCATCACCAGCATTTCCGGAAGATGACGCAGTCCTGCAGTTGTACCTATGAACAAGAAATGATGGCAACTGTGAGATCTCATGTGTTGACTCTTGGAAAAGCTGTGAAATCTAGCAAGTTATGCACTAAGATTATTTGAAGGCACAGAAAGATAGTCCATGCCAAATTTTCTTGTAACTCCATACTATTTCTTGTTTTATTCTATACTTGCAAGACCACATTACAGTTGTAGCAAATCAAAGCAAAAGATGTCTCCTCATGATGGTAGGTAAATAAATGATCAAATGTTGATGAAAAGAAAATTTTCCGCTAAGACTACGGTAGGGAAAGAACATCAACACAAACATAACCACCATGGACAACTTGGAATTGCCATAATAAACGTTAAAATAAGGAAAGAAAAAGAAAGAAACACTTACAAGGAAAATGGAGATGAAGTTGAGTGGTTCAGTGTTCTACGTTCACTTTTCTCCTGGTTCTCTAATCTAGTGTAGTCCGATCTTCTGAGAGAAAGTTCTAACTGGTGTGCTGGGATGGAAAAGCACTTGTCATCATTTCTATTGGAGTTTGTTCTCGCAACATCCATCTCCATATGTGTGCTATTCTTCTGCTGATTATCAATAATATGGACTAGCTCCATATCTCTGGAAGCTTTCTCACAATTAACACCATTCGAACATGTTATCCTCCTTGGTGATGCATCCTCTTCCCTCTGTGGAACCAAGTTACCATCATTAATCGCTGCAAAATAACAAGCAGGCAATATCAGAAAAATGCATTCAAAAGATAATTGACGATATGATCAGAAGAATAATATAGTAAAAACAGAGTAAACAATGAAGGATGTTTTATTACCTTGAAGTTTAGTCCCTCCATTTTTCTCGGTGTTCTTGTGATCAGGCTTTGAGAAATGCCTTCCCATTGGCTGCTTATATTCCAGTAAATTGTTGGTGTGCCTACTGTCAGCCTCCAGTTCTGACCTTGTACAGGAACTCTGCAAGAGGGGATCCAAAAAATCAGTCCATGGACAACAGTGAAGAGATCTGCATTCGGTATAATAACGACAATAATGCTAAGGATAAAAAGACTGTGCGGTATAATGTATTGAAGACAATGACATGCTACATATTTAGTTCAAGTGTGTAACATGAAATATACTTGAAACAAAACAAGAACTAGGCTCTATCAAACTGTTCCTGTAGGCCGTATTCTGATCCTGCAAGCAGCTAAAGAAACTTACCTTACTGTTGGCATGTGTACTCCATTTTGCAATGCCCTAGAGGACCGAACTGTGACATTTTTTGTTGGCAATAAAATATTATTCTCACTCAAACACAGTTCCATTACCCACCTGACTTGAAAAATTTATAAATTAGTTCACCAACATTAATGCAGATCTGAAGGGTTAAATACTTCTTTCACATGAAGTAATACCATTTTTACTGTGTGGGTAATGAAACTGCTTTCGGACAAAACATCAGGTGACGGAAGTGTTACAGTTCGGTCATAGTTGGGCAATGCAAAATGACACAGCACACTCATACGTGGCTAATAATTGAGCTTTGCATGCAAGACTAACTTTGGAGAAACAAGAGCTGGAAGAAGAAAGAAAAGCTGGACAACACCGTTTTTACTACTACTAAAACTTACTTGAGCATCACTTTCTTGTTCGCTGCATTCCATGTTTTTGTGGACCACATTTCCAGTCACATGTTCAGCTTTTGTCACACCGGTCTTCTGCTCATGCCTTTCTGTAAGACTATCTTCCTGTTGAGTATGCTGCACATCAAGACCACCGTTTGACTGTAAAACAGAGTAATCGAAGTTTCCTCATTAATTTTGTGAAAAATGCAGAATATAACTTTTAACAAATAAAGATGTGAGAGCAAACGTAGTCATGCTAAAACGTTGCGAATATGTGGTCTTACCAGTTGTTTTCTCCAAACATGCTGCCACAAGTTCCTTAACTCATTCTTCCGTATTGGCTTTACAAGGAAATCTGCAGCACCCTTTAACATGCATTTGAAAACCATGCTAACGGAATCATTTGAAGACATCACTGGAAAAAAGGAAGCATAACTGCATAAGTAATGGGATTAGAGAAGATATGAGAGACATGACAGAAACTCAAGTTGGATGCATACTTATAACAGGAATATTCTTGCATGCGTCATGTTCCATGATCGTTGAGAGCAGGAGGAACCCAGACATCAAGGGAAGTTCAACTTCGGTTAAGACAAGATCTATATTGAAAGATTTTTCCTTTAGTATGTCCCACGCTTTCACACCATCAGAAGCCGCAGCAACTGCAAGACCAAACATAGTTCATAAGACCTATGAAAAACACATTGATATAATTTAACTGAGACTCCGGAGAATAGGAGAACAAACCAAGAAATAAAAAAGGAACATATGCCTAAAAAAACATTTTTTAACGAAAAATGCATTTTTTTATTTTAAAAGAGATACTGCATTTTTCAGCATATTTCTAACGCTGCCCAGAAAAAAAGGCTCAAATAGACAAGTGTAGTTATTTCAATTGAACACAAGATACTGCCAACTTTCATGAAATGGATCGCCAAATAAGGTTATATTTTTTTGGGGGTGGGGGAAATATTTTGAGATTATTCGATGAAAGCGTCCACTTATGCCCTGACGAATAGGCTGCAGTACACCAAATGTCATACTTCCGCCTACTGCATATATACTTGTCAAGATAACAATGCTTCCGCCTACAGCCTACTGTAGCATCTCTGGCCAAATAAAGAGAGAGAAACAGAGAGCAAGGAATTACAACTACCGATCAAAATTAGCATATCTGATTAACTTATTCTCCAGATAAACAGATCACGAATCGTCACTCCAGTACCGACAATAATCAGCACGGCAACAGTCCAGTTTTCTTTTTTTTTGACCCGAACAACACTCCACACATAGATCAGGTTGAACTCAGTAAAATCGGCTGCCACGTAAGCCCAGAAAACATCGGTGCTTCCCAAAGTTGGCAACCTTACCATTACCAAGCGCGATTAGCGATTCGCAAACGCGAAAGCTATATTACTAAATTACATACAGAGAAGCATTAATCGAGCAACAAAACGATAACAAAAGGGCAGGCAGGCAGGCAAGCAATTTCGGCCGGATCAAAACAAATTGCGACGACGAAGGCGCTCGCTCACCTCGGTAGCCGCACTTGCGGAGCAGCGCGCAGATGATGTGGCGCGTGGAGTCGTCGCCCTCGGCGAGCAGCACCCTCACCGGCATCTTCGGCAGCATCCGCGTCTCCCTGCTCGATCCCCCCGCCGCCGCGAAATCCTCCCCTTCCTCCCCATCTCCGTCCTCCAAATCCACCACCTTCCTCTCCTCCACTCCTCCCCCCATTCCCCCTCCTTGCCAAAACCGCCCGCCGGAAACTACCCTTCACCGCCCAACCAGCTCTCCTCTCTCTCTCCTCTTCTTCTTCTTATCTCTCCTCGAGCTCGCCACTTGGAATTGAATTGGTGAAAACCAAACGAAATGCCACGACAAAGACGAAGCGTCGGGGAGGCGCCCGTGTATATACCCCCCACGCACGCAACTCCCCTCACAGACAGGTGGGCCCACTGACTCCTCGGTCCCACCCGCCAACCGCTAACCCAGTCGGTGGCACGTGATGCCGCACACGAAATATCTGCGCTACACTCGACCGGTGGGCGGGGCCGCCACGTCACGCGCGTACATGTAGCCCATGCGGGGCCCACGTTGACGTGGCGGCGCGTCCAGTGGTTGGGATATTTCCGTTTCCGCGCGCGAGATCGCGGCTGCGCGAAGGCGAAGCGGGGAGAGGCCGATATTTTTCCTCTCGAGAGGACACGTGGTAGGCCCGGAACAAAAGGATATTGATCTTACGGCCATCGGACGCGACACGTGGCGGGAGGAGGGGATCGTGTGGATGAGGATGGGCGGCATGGGCGGGGCCCTCGCTTTGTTTAATCGTGCGGCTGGGGATGGGGGAGCGGGGGAGTGTGGGCCCGGGTAGGGAATTTTTTTTTTTCTGGGTGGGGTTAGTGGTTGGCGTTTCGTCTCGTGCACGATAATATCTGGGCTTTGGACTCTCGGACTCGTGGTGGAGGATGATTATAATCAGAGCGGTGGATTTAAACTATGGTTAGGACGGTGAAATGGGTTTAGTGAGTGGATTGGAAATATCTGCTTGACCCTTTTGAGCGGCGTGACCGTCAGCCCGTGACGGATGTGTAGATATTTATCAAGATCATTCTGGAAGGGTTTCTTTCCCCTCATAATTAATAGCTTTGAAGAATATATTAATTAAGATCGCATGTCGTAAAGCAAAATATTCTCTTACATATTGTGCTTTTTTATGCGCACCAAACATGTTGCTACTGCTGCTACACTGCTACCACTGTATAAGCTCGTTGTATTGAGGTGTTGGTACTCAGAGCAAGTGCTGGAGGCAATTCCTTATATATCCGTAAAACTTTTATCTATGGCTGGTTTGGTTCTTTACCCTACCAATATTTTGGTAATGTTAAATTGTTGGTAAATTTTGGCATTACCAAATATTTGGTAGGATAGAGTTGTCTTGTATATATTTGGATTGCTACTAATATGGTGCCAAAACATGATGCTATAGAGAAGAAAGTTCTAAATTAATGCCAAATTAATCTAGGCACTACCAATAGTTTGGTTTTAAACCAAACATTCATTGTTTCTATTTAAATTACCAACAAATTTGTATGGCACATTTTGGCATCAATCGAAAATGGCCCTAAATCTTTAAGTTTTATCAACTGCCTTGTATGTCACTAACTTTTAATTTTGATCTTTTTCATATCCATTCCATTAGGTTGATCATTAGTTGACCGCTTGATATCTTAGAAAATCAATTTTACCCTTAGACATTGAATGAATGCATTATATTACCGCGAGGGTAAAATTTACATGACATGAGTATGTGGTGGGAGGTATTATTTGTGGCAAAAAAAATTATATAATGGCGAACATTTTTTTTGAAGATCTATGTAGTGTATTTTTATATGTTATATTTATATATATATTAGATTTTTTGTATTTTATATATTAATTTTACATATATGACTGTAAATATATATTGAAATTTCTACATGTAATACTTCATAAAGTTTATGAACATTTTTAATGTAATATTCCAGAATATTTATGTATTATTTCTAGGTCCAAGGATAGAATCGACTTTTTTCACATATATTTAATGGTCAACTGACGGGAAGAGTATGGAAGGGATACGAATTAAAATTTACGGACATATAAGAGAATAAATAAAATTTAAGGCATAGATAGGATCACCTAAACTTTTAGGGGCATGTATAAAATTTTCTCTAAGTGTTATCTTGTGGATGCAAAGTATAAAGATCTGAGGTGGTGTGTTGAGATGGACAGACGGCGTGCAAAAAAGAATGGACGAGATTGATTTCCATCGACCAGTGCTGGCCTACATCAACTGTCCTCCATGCACCATCAACACCCCACACAACAGAAAAGAGCTAGTAGAGTGTACACTAGTAGCACCAGTGAAAACTACTTTTCGGACAAGCCGAACAATACTTGCTCGAATATTCAAATTCCGCCTAACACGCCCTGCGCCACGAGCTCCGGCTGGTCCGATCCACACACACAGAATAATGCCGCAGCTGTACTCCACTTAAAAAGATTACCATTAAGATTACAATTACCATAGGCACCCAGTAATTAACATTGGTCATGGGCTCCTAGCACCAACTTAGATATTTATTTCTTTTTACAACACGGTATAGACGCACACGTCCACAGATACGCAACCACTCGTATATGTAAATGCACACACATATGTTCTCTCCTTACAAACACATTCAAATATTAGACATACATATTTTAAAACCAGTGAACTCATGACTTTTGATTCACCGTCGACAGAATAACTAATCTTTTATGGCATATGAAATACCATCTGGACCCACTATCATGGCTCAGTTGGCCCCGTTTTATCATAGACTCAATTAAAGTGACATATATAAAAGTGACAAATAGTTAAATGCCTAATTGTTGACGGGTATACATCGTTTAAAAAAATAATGTTAGCGGTAAAAGTAAGTATCCATATAAATTTTGGTATTTGAATTAGGATAGGAACCAATTAAATTATGCTCACGGTTCGCGCTACTGGATATTTCTGACTCCCAACCGATGGAGAGATCAGACAAGTGGCTAATCCACGGGCCATTGGTCGTTTTGTGCTTGCCCTCGTGGGCTAGAGTACATGTGGTGGTCGTCGTCGGTGAGGTCAGTCTCACTCTGAAACAACCCTTTGGCACCCACCGTTTCTGAGCCTCCAAGGTAGGACTCGTACGATCTCATTCTCTCACGGGAGAGCAAGCCAGCTGATGACATGGCACCTATCTGGATAAATATCTTAACGGAATTAACAACGTTAATTTGCCGTCGAGTGGACACAACAATGTCGCAATATGCAAATGGGGCACTAGCTACAGTATAGCAGTTATGGGGGGTCGAGTTCACGTGGAGCGGCATGGCTCGGCATAAACCTGTCTACGAATTTGACGACCTCCTTTTTCGAAAACGAAGGGTCTCATCGTTTGGCCATTTTGGCCAAACTGCTAAAATTATTCATTAATTAAAAATAATTTAGTTATGAAGGTTTTTTATATGTGTTGTTTGTGGATTAAAAGACATATCTGAAAAAAACTATGATGAAAAACCCTAAAATTAATTTTAATATCAACCTTAAAAATTTAAAATTTGGCATTGGATTATAATCCAATTGCCCAAAAAATAAGGTCCGGAAACTTCGACGACCTTTGTTGCTGCAGATAGTTGTTAGCTGCTGAGAATCTGAGATAATTTGATACTGCATGGAATGGAATTAACCGGCCTGTGCCTTTTCCTTGCTGGGTTGGGTTTGGTGGCTGCTGCGTAGTGGATACATTGGATGGCTAGTTTTTCTCTCGTGGACTTGTGGTTTGTGGATGAGAGGCTGGACCAATGCCCAAGCACGCGTGGCTGCGAAACGCACGATCAACTAGTGGCCGGTATAGGCGATAGTGGTGCTAAATCGCCAGAAATATCTTCCGCGCGCATTGCAAAAAGAAGATATTTCTGCTTCATCGCGATCTACTTATCAATTATATACACGTACGTAGTACAAGCACGGGAGGATCTTTTTCTCCAGTACGGTGCGGTGCAATTTTTCCTTGACGTCCACATCCAGGACCAGCCTAGATCGCATAGGCGTCTTGTGTTTGGTTGCAAGCGTGGCTGGCTGGCTGGCTACTTTTTCCTGTGCCGTGTGAGCATTGGACATCCATTCTGCTGTGTGAGACTGACGAGAGGGAGAGATCGATCCACTTGGTGAGATCAGCGAAAGGTGCTCAGCGAGCATAGGAATTAAGTGGATGGATGACCGTGTGATTAGGCCGTGTGTGTGGACAAGTGAAGCAGCGGTGGCCACTAGTTTGAGCTTCCGATCGAGCAGATCGGAACGTGGGGAGGAAGAACGAAGATTGATGTGTTGTTTATTGGAGAGGTGGTGGTTGCTGCTAGCTCCATGTATCAATGCACCAAGGAGGCAAAAATATCTTTGCACAAGGATCATCTGTGGCTGCCGTTGACAAGTCGTAGATTTTTTTGCAAAATATCCCCCCGATCAGCACGCGATTAGGGGTGTGTTTAGTTCCCAATTTTTTTTTAAACTTTCAACTTTTTCATCCCATCAACATATCATACACACACAACCTTTTAATCACATCATTTTAATTTTACAACCAAACTTCCAAAAACAACCAAACTAAACAAGGCCTAGATCTGTAGGTGGGGACGGTTTCCTAGATATCCGGCACAACGTTGTCCTACTTGATGCAGCAATCTGGTCAATCGCCACATAGTACTCCTATACCCCAGTACACAAACAGACACACTTTACGTGTAGTTATGGATCAAATTAAAAATGGTTTCATGATGACGATCCCTTATCACTACGGTATGTGTCGCTCTTGTTGATTTCTTTACATGATCAACCATAAAAATCTCATTAAGCGCTCACTTTAACAAGCATAAAAATCTATGATGATGATCCCTTTTCATGATGATCCATAACTAGGAGTGATCATAAAAAAAAATCTGTTCAATTGGATAAAAATCTATGATGATGATCCCTTTTCTTGATGATTAAGCGCTCACTTTAACAAGCATAAAAATCTGTTCAATTGGATTATTTGATATTTTTTCAGCTGCACATGTGGTCTATCCAAAATTTTTGGTCTCTGTCTTCGGTCTTTAACATGATTTCAGTCTTTGCACACTCGGGCCCGATCGGTCCTGGGAAAAAATGAAGACCGACAAAATCGGTCTTGGTCCCTACCGAATTTTCAGCAAACATGCTTCCATACGAAAATCATCTTTTTTGCATCATTTTTTAAAAAATTTGGACATCTTTTGACAACAAAATATTGCATATCCATGTAATATATTACGATATAAAAATATAACAAGAGAGATTACATGTTTTGAACAGATTTTAAAATTTTTTTGGACATCTTTTGACAACAAAATATTGCATATCCATGTAATATATTACGATATAAAAATATAACAAGAGAGATTACATGTTTTGAACAGATTTTAAAATTTTTTTGGACATCTTTTGACAACAAAATATTGCATATCCATCAATCTATCATCAATTAATCATGTATTACATTAGAAAAGTAGCAGTATTACAAAATTCGGCCTTTTCGGGTACCCGATCTTCAAGACCGAGACTGGGCCCAAAAAATTCGGTCTTTCAATTCCTCCACCCGAGACCACACCCTAATTTTTTGGTCTCGGTAAATTTGGTTCGGTCTCTCCGTCGGTAGATGCTCTCCTACTGATCTCCTTACTTGGGTGGAAGTGTGAGGCTGTTACAATTAATGGGCCAACGGCCTGAAGCCCAAAAATTTTTTGAGAGAAAAAGAAGCCCACGACTTATAGCTCAAAACGGACTCCGATAAAGCAAACGGCCCATACGAGAAGCACCCAGCGATTAGGCCCATCTTATGATGGGCCGAAGCCTACACCTCCTCGTGCCATTCTCGTCTCCCACATGTATTCAATTCGAGCCCAATCGCAGTCACACACAGCCGCGGCGATGCTCCCGTCGTCGCCGCCGCCGGCGGCGGCGATCTCGCCGGCGCGGCTGCACAAGCTGGTGACCTCGCAGCCGGACCCGCTCCTCGCGCTGGAGCTCGTCACCGTCACCGCCCCGACCACGGCGCCCCACCCATCGACGCTCCACGCGCTCGTGCTCCGCCTCTGCCGCCGCCGCGACCACCTCCCCCACGCGCTCGCCCTCCTCCGCCGCCTCCCGTCGCCGCCGTCCCCACGGATCCTCCTCCAGATTCTCCTCTCCGCGCTCCGCCTCCGCCGCCCGCCTCACCTCTTCTTCTCCACCTTCAACTCCCTCTTTGTCTCCGGCCCTAGCCCGCTGCCGCTCAACCCCCATCTCCTCCTCCGCCTCCTCTCCGTCCTCTCCTCCACGGGTTCCCACTTCCCGTGCGCGCTTCACCTCCTCCGCGTCGTCTCCACCAGCATCCCCCTCCCCGAGCCGCTCGTGCTCGCCGCGCACAATTTGCTCATCGATGCCGCCGCCCGTTCCGGCCACATCGCCGTGTCAGTATCCCTCTTCCATCGCCTCCGCTCCCTCCATGTGTCCCCCAACGCAGAGACCTACCGGATCCTGACCCAATCCCTCTGTCGCAAGGGGCAGGTGCGTACTGCAGCCACCCTGCTCGACGAAATGCTCCACAGGGGCATCCCCGCTGATCCGCTGGCATATACCACTGTGCTGAATGCGCTGTGCCGCAAGAAGCAGATTCGAGAGGCTTACCGATTGCTGTGCCTCATGCGGGGCCGGGGGGTTTCACCGGATATTGTACATTACAACACGGTAATTGTTGGAATGTGCCGCGAGGGTCGGCCATTGGATGCCTGCAAGGTGATCGCAGATATGAGGGAGAGTGAGTGTGAACCGAACGTGGTGACATATACTACGGTGGTGAATGGGTTGTGTGTGAGTGGATTATATGACAAGGCAGAGGCATACCTTGATGATATGGTGCGCAAAGGGTTTGTACCACATTTCTCTGTGTTCCATTCGGTGATTAAGGGGTGTTGTGCTGTTGGGAAGGTCAATGAGGCTGCAGGGATGATGACCCGTATGCTTGATCTCGGGATGGTTCCACATGGTGAGACCTGGAGTTCAATAATCAGGAGTGTTTGTAGTGACGAGGACAATGTCGAGACGGTTTTGTTGCAAATTATGAAAGGAAGAAATAACCTTTCAAACACGAACTGAAGGAGTATCATGTGGATGCAAGGAAAACCTATTTTCTGGAAAGGAAACAATAGGTGATGTGCAAAATGTGGATCACAGCAATTTTCCCATCACATGCAGCTAATTGAGATTTGAGTTTTGTCTGTTCATATGCCGGTTAGGAGATATTGTTTGACTTCAAATAAGGTATGCTATCCTGTTAAAAGAAAGCTATTCTATCGCCTTTTATACTGATGTAAAACATAGGACTGGCAAAACCTAATGGCTATGTAGCACTATTGAGTTCTAGCATAATTTTGGTACATTTCGAAGGTTAATGCTTAATTTGTGATGCTTGTGCATTAGGGACCATCAGCATAACTTCTAATAATAATTTGACATTTACTCTGAATCCAGTTGATCATTTATCTTTTCTTATGCCACTTCGTCTGTGCCATTTTACAGCTACAATAGCAGCATCCAGATACTGCATAGTCAGATCTTATAATCCGACGAATCTTTTGGTGTACCTTGGTTCATGATATCAGGAATTTGTTAGACACGAGTCCTCTGTAAGCAGGAATTAAGGATTCAACTGAGTGAAGAATCAGCAGTTCAGAACCAGATCATATGAAAGCAAATATGTGAATCCCATTAGACATTAGCTGAATTCCAACTGCTGTTGTCAAGGTGCATCTGGTCTTCTCCTGACAAGCACACCCATACATATTATTGCAGACAAACATTGCCCGACTTATTTGATGTCCTGATAGAACTCGGGAAAGCTGGTGGGATCTGGGATGGTTCACTCTCCTGACTTGCTGCATTTTTGTGCACCCGCTGACTTCGTTGTCCTTGCCTCCCTTTGCCTTTACGGCTAGCGCAGGACCGCTTTACAGAAAGTCTTGTAATGCTAAAGTAGAGATTTTTTATAATTTTATTTTCACTGGGCGTAGAAGCTCTCAAGAATTCAGAAGGTTACCAGGGATAACAGTGGACAATGGACATGCTAGTACTATTTATGAAGAAATCTTAGACCAAGCTCAAACTTCATTTAGGAGGTGAGAAAAGGATGGATTCTTCAGATTTTTTCTAGATGAATAAATTGTGATTATGTACACCTACTGAAAATGCAACCGTGTAACATACTAACACATTTTTTTGCATTCGATATGGTGTCTATTGACATTTGCTCCACACTGGTCTTTTGATTCCTCGTATCGTGCTGAATCCTCCCATTCATTTCATCCAGTAAGTAGTACTTGGCCATAATATTACTGTGAATTATTTGCTTGGCACCTTTCAAAACCAGGTCATAATACAAATTATTCTAAACTATTTGTTAAGTTTATTTCTCAAACTAATTCATTCTCTCTATAATCACGTAGATAATCATCTGGTGAATAATATGTCTCAAGCGAGCACGTTTTTTAACACAATATTTCACAGTTAAAATTCCTGCAAATTTCAGGGGAAAAAAAAAGTTCAGTTGGAGTCTTCTCCCGCCGCAGATCTCCTCCGCGCCCCCCGTAAACCGCACCGCACTTCTCCAGAATCTCCAGCACGTTTCCTCCTGCGCTCTGTTTCGTTTCGTTGAGAGGCCCCACCGGCCACGCCGCGGGAGCACCGTCGCCACAGAAAAACCTCCACACACACAGAGAGATCTCCGAGCAGCCGTCCTCCGCCACAACTTCCGCCATGGGCGTGCCCTAGCCGCGCCCTTCTTATCCCTCGCCCCCCACCAATGGCTGTTGCTGCCGCTGCCGCCGCACCCGCTCTCCTCCCACTCCTACTCCCATGTCTCTCCTCGCGCTCCGCCTCGGCCACCACCACGGCCACCTCGGTCTCTCCGCCGCCCCGCGCGACATCAGCCGGAGACGGAGACGGGGCGTCGTCGTCGTTGCTTCCGGCGCCGTGAGGGCCCCTCCTCCGGCGGTCGTGTGGTTCAAGCATGACCTCCGCGTCGACGACCACCCGGGACTTGCCGCGGCGATGGCCGCGGAGCCGCGTCGGCCCGTCGTGCCGCTCTACGTCTTCGACCGCCGGATCCTCGCCGGTACGTTGTGCTACTTGCTAGCCTAGCCTAGCCCACACACACACACACAC
>CM002487.1:13606242-13616974 GCA_000325765.3 Leersia perrieri
CCCACCCAAGCAGCAATGTGCCGAGCTGGAGCCGTGGGAAGTGTGCGCGATGTGTTCGATACAATGTCAGTCTTACGGATCGTGCAGTGGCTTTGATGCCAGGGCTCGTGGTTTTTGTAGAATTGTGCAGTAAACCGAAGTGGAAGGTTTTTTGGCTGTTGAATTGAATTTTAGTGTGTGGATTGGTTGTAGTGGGGGTGGTATTTTCTGGCGTGAAAGTGAAACATCATTTGCCTATAAATAGATGCTAGTTATTAATGGAGAGATCAACTGCTTTGCAGTCCCAGTTTGTCAGAATAATGTAGCCATATACCAATCGCACATACCCAGCTTCTTGAGGAGACCTGCACCTTTACTACTCCCTCCGTTTCAGATTGTAAGGCGTCCTACCTCTCTATAGTATGGCGTCGTCTTACAATCTGAAACAGAGGTTAGTAACTTTTGTGTGTCAGAGCATGAAGATTTAATTGGAAGCAATGAGATCAAGGTTGGGTGTTGTCAAGTTATGCTGTAGAAATGGGTGTTAGAATCTGATGTTGAGATTCATGTCCAAGTAACGACGTACGATCTTAGGATTGATGGCCCTTAATTCTCCTTGTAAATCTTTTGTTAGGAATCAATGAGTTTGATTGTGTGCATCTTAGTTATGTAGAGGCCGGGAGAGTTCTCACATTAATTGTATCGCCTTGATTTAATTGACTGAGATCAATAAAAAGCTTCCATTATTTAAAAAGTAATGACATACGAAGTAATACTGTAATATGTATTGTACAGTGCAAGAATGTCAAGTAATCAGACTGACAGTTGGCATTGACATTAGCCTTTGTATCTTTTGCAGGTTACTCAGACACAATGCTGGAACTGCTACTTTTTGCTTTGGAAGATCTTAAGATGGTTTTGAAGTCTCAGGAGTCTGATCTTCTCATAGGCTTGGGAAATGCTGAAGATGTGGTTCTCAAGATTGTAAATGAGGTCGCTATGCAAGGTTTATGTTAAGAATTGAGCTTAAGAGTTTATGCAAACCTTCACCGCTAGCCTTCTAACATATCCAGATCTCCTGGTTGCATGCATTGGTGGAGCATAACAGGTACAAGCAGGCCTCATTTTTACAGAAGAGGAAGTTGAATATAGAGTGCGCAATGTTCTGGCGAGTGTTGAATCATCTCTTTCTAATGCATCATTCGCATGGGGAAACCCTCCCGAGATAGTGGTTTGGAATGCCTCATTGTATGACTACAAGGTAATTTGATATCTCAGATTTTCATGTTATCATCCTCTCCTGCTGTCCTCTAGCAACTTTATTATGTTTGCCATGCTAAAGTAATCGTTCCACCAGAATCCGAGGGAATTGTCGACATCATACAACCAATTTTTGAAGGAAAAATTACCGATGAACACACCTCTTGCTGCCTCATGTTTACCTGCTTTGAATGTAGAGATAGAGACAGGTGCATTCCAGTTCTTTATTTTTTCTGTTAATGATTGTCCTTGAACATTTTTGGTGTGTGCATTCTAATAATATGAAAATTTCCTGTTCAGGTATTCTCCCCACACTGGAAGAGCTAAAAGGGTTTCTTAAAGTGAGTAGAACGTCAGAGGATTATTTGGTTTCTCTCAAGAGTACATCAGCCAGATCAATTCTTAAAAAGGCTCTCAGCCAGATAAAGGTCAAAACCGGTGTTGCATCAAGTGACAGTGATGGAGGAGAGGATATCACTTCATATTATGGTACATCAGGGAGGAAAATTCAAAATTCAATGTTTGCGTCAGAAAGCTCAACAGAAGTCAGAGGCGGAACGGAAGTCACTTTGGATGCTTTAGCTGCATACCTGAAATACCTAGAAGGAACAGGAAAGGCTAGTTGGCAAGAGTATGTGGTGCCACCTTTTCCTCAGTTAATCAGATTCAGCATTATTAATCTGTTTGTAACTTTGTACTTAGCTCTAGGAAATATTTTGTCGATGATGTCATATCAGTCACCAGTGGTTTCTGATAGCAGGCTTTGTTTAAATTCCTATGCAGGTTGCATGATAAAGTCCGATTGACTGAAACCAGAGATGGTGCCTCGTTTTGCACTTTGTTTGGTCCTGCGCTTCAGCTTGGAGTTATATCCAGGAGGAAAGTTTACCATGAAACTATTCAGTATGAGAGAGATCGCAATGCTGGATTTATATCACCATTTGGATACTCCACACCTACAGTGACAGCAGCAGTAGATGCTATCTGTTCAATGGAGGTACTTTTGTTTGGTATCACCGCTGTCCTGTTTTCAGTACCATACCTTTTCCTCCTCTTTTGAATGATTTTATTTCCCTCTAACACTATCTTTCTTAATATGAAAGTGGTATCGACTCTTGGCCTTGAAATCCCAAGTATGCATCGAAGGAAACTACCCTACCAGAATCTGGAGATGGAAAGGTCATCTTATACAGGTATTAGTTTAACTTCAAGATCCACACTCTCTTGTACATAGGATGATGTGCTCTATGTCTATTGCATCGGAAGCTATTACTTATCTATGTAACAGGAATCATATCAAACGGAAACTAGTCTTAGAATACAATATAATTACAACTAGCAATATTGGTTGTTAGAATGAATTGTGATGGCTTGGTCAACCACTAAAGGAACCAACATATTATCCTCTGAACTTGCTTCCTTCCACCTTCTTGTTGCTTATACGGACCCCTAGATAGGTAAGCATAAAACTCTTTTTTTGTATCCCACATCAGCATCACTGAAACTAAGTAAGGATCTCAGCTAAACCACACCAATTGAAATGTTCCATCCAGCATGGAAGTAGCTCTTCTTTCAGGCTCATAATATTTCTGTAGAAAGTGAGAAGATCTTAATGTCCCAGTTTCCATGTTTTGGTTTTCTCCGATTGCCAGGCCTTGACAAAGTTCTGCTTTATATGGACTCTGTTTCATTATTACTGTTGTGCCTCTATATATTTAAAACAGTTTTTGTTGCTAGCCTGTTGCATGAGTGTTATCAAATATCAATGTACACAACACATAACATGCTGGCATAAATCCTGTTTCTGATGACATCTTATTATTTTGTTCAGCTATCTTTTAGTTTTATGGTAATGTATCATGTATTCAATGCACTTGTTATATGCTTCCTGTGTTGGCTATGCAACTAAGGTCCTCATTTAGTTGTTTTGAAACTTTATTGGCAGTATACATCTATCGGTGATTCGGGTCCTTCAGTTCTTCTTGTGCATGGCTTTGGAGCTTCCCTGCAACATTTTCGTGATAATATCGATGGCATTGCTGATCAGGGATGCCGAGTTTGGGCAATTACCCTTCTTGGCTTTGGGAAATCAGAGAAACCAAATATCAACTATTCAGAACTTCTATGGTCGGAATTATTGAGAGACTTCACTGTTGATGTTGTGAGGGAGCCTGTTCATCTTGTTGGCAACTCAATTGGAGGTATATTATGATATATCAATCTTCAACATTTCTGGGGATGATGGGCAGTGCATCCTTTACTCAAGACAACCTTAATTAATTCATCTCTTGTTATAATATTATCAGGTTACATATGTGCTATTACTGCTGCCTTGTGGCCTTCTATTGCAAGGTCTCTGGTCCTTTTGAATACAGCTGGTTCAGTTGTGCCAAGTTACTCTTTCATTCCATTAAGTGAAGTAAGGCAATCATCATACACTAAAATTTGTCTATTATTTTTTTTTCTTTTTACATGCTATCTGATGTATGTAGTCATAGGCCAAAGACTTACTGATAGCGCATTAGTAAAAGTGGCACTGGGTAGTGGGCACCATATGTTTCTTTTGACTTACACGCCGTTATTATGCATGCTAAAAACAGAACTCAGAAATTCTTTTTGGCTAGCCCAGCATATGCTGCTTGCTTGTAAAAAACAGACTTTATAGTTTCAAATGCAATGTGCATGTTAATTCTAGTTTGTTGAATTAATTAATGCATTTAAAATTCTGAAGAGAAGTATAGATAAGACTAACATTTTCATGTTTCAGATACATATCTTTTGTGCTTATATCAACCACTGTTTGTGGAATGATAATCTGACAGCAGTAAAAAAAAAAATGATAATTTTGGTATGGAATTTAAGCACTGGAACTATATTACTTCTGCTGTAAATTAACTTAATGCTACTGAATGATAAATACAAACAGGAAGGACATACTTCATGGCTTTCCAGGTTACAAGCACGCCTACTTTTGCTCTTCTTGAGGTCAAGAGCAGGAGGAATTCTTAAGGAATACTATCCTACAGTACGTGGACGATGTGGATATTGCTTAATATTTAAATGGCACATAGTTACTAAGCAATACCAAATTTTCCTGTGCAGAGAACTGAACGGGTTGACAAGCCACTTGTGGACGAGATAATAAGAGCTGTATCCTAAGATTGCAAAGTATATTTCTCATGTACTTAATCGTCAATATATGAAGTATGGCCTGGATTCTTTTTCCTTGACAAAAAATTTCAGTCATATGATCCTGGTGCAGCAACCGTTATCGAGAGCATATTCAGTTTCAATCTTTCCATTCCTCTCAACTTTTTATTTGATTCTTTTGGTGGAGAAATCTTAGTTGTTCAGGTATTTTCTGATACCATAAAGAAAGACATCTGTTCGTATCGGTAGCTATTTAGTTACTGTGACATGTGGGAGGCTAATACTAACTTTATGTGTGTGTGTGTGTTTTATTTGAACAAGGGAATGAAAGACCCACTTACAAAATCCAAGTCATTCGTTTCCATGCTTAGAGAGCATTGCAGCAAGGTCCATATTAGAGAGCTAGACGCAGGTGAATCTCCCGCTATTTCTCCTCTGTGCAAATTCTTATAAATGTATTTTTAGGTTTAGGGGTACACCAGTTCTGATGTTTTTTTTCTTCTTTCTCATACTGAAATACATCAGGTCATGCTCCACATGATGAAGTTCCAGACGAAGTGAATTCCCTTCTGTGCGAGTGGATCAAAGAGACTGACGCTTAACCAGCAACGGAGTTCCATCCTACTTAGACGCGTGGTAACCTTATCCACAAGCTGATTGCTGATTATATAACATGGTCATCGAAAGCATTTTTTCCCTTTTGATCCCAATGTAGCGTTAAACACTTCAGTGCATTATTTTTCTTCTTGGTTTCATGTCTTAGGTGGTAAAAAGGAAATGAATTTTGAACCCTGTACAAAATCGTGTATATACATTACTCTAAATCTTCATGTCATTTTCTGGCATTTCAAATTGAAATGTAATATACGAACATTGGAAGAAAAAACAGCATCGAGCAGGTTGGATGGCAAGTTGGTAGAAGACGACGAGATGCAATTCGCACTCCCAGTGAACTTTCTCTTGGTTCTTAAAGCTGCTTTTGTTTATGGACCTGGCCCAAAATCAACCTTGAACCCTACATAACAAGAACTGTCTAAATCTAATCATATAAGCTTTTGACCCCATCGTGCAAGTAATGTCTAGTCGTGCCACACTTGCACTCCCTTGTAGTCTTGTTTTATATGGCTCGACATAGAAGTACAAAATGAATGAATATTTCCTGCCAATTGGGTACATTCTTTCATCTTCTGTTCCGAATTGTTTTTTTAAGGCAGTGGCAAACATCAAACTGAACTAATCTCTAGCAAAATGAACCACTGGAACTTTTTATCGAACTAAAGCCCTATTTGGCACAGTTCCATATCTAGATTCAGGCTAAATCTTGAGTTTGTTAGTTAAATTATAGTGGTTTAAAAATTTATACTACCTTTAAAATAAGAACAAAATGATTCATCCAAATGTTATCGATGTAATCACAGCTCGAGATCCATACATTTCTAGAGTTAGGAATGTCCATCTTCGAGAAATCTTGAATCTGGCGCTGTGCTTCGCTTTGGTTAAACTTCTGGGTTTAGTACACACTGAACTAGAGTGCATGTATTGGTTAATGGTTGTGGCCATTTGTTCGATGCAAATTAAATTAACTAGTCATTTTAAGGGTCTCTTACTCTACTATAGACAACATGATACATATAAGCTTGTTAGAATCGTCATGGTTCTTTTAGCCTTTTAACTGTTTTCTCTTTTCAAGCTTACACGGTTTGTCCAGCCATCCTGTCTCTTTTTTTTTTTAACTAATCCTATATAACTATAAAGTTGATCCCCACTAAGTGTAGCTAATGTTGTTTCTCTTCTCTCTCATTAAGCCATATCATCCCAATTGTTTTTAGCCCTTCGATGATCAATCTATGGTCCAAATTGTATTACTTTTTTTCCCCTTCCCTCGTATACATATCACTTTCTTTTTTCATTATAAATTCATGTTTGGTCCAACATAAAGCATATCATCGTAATATATGTTTTTTAATTCATAAGAGTGCATGTTATATGGTGAATATAAGGTCACGTTGTTTAGCTAGAAATATAAGGTCACGTTGTTTAGCTAGAAAGTAAAACTTTATTTGTTTCGTCGTCGTATAAATATTTCCTCAGCAACACGCGGGCTTTCATCTTGTAACTTGTTGATTATGTGCCTCATGGCAGAGGGCGTGAATGTAAAACATTTTCTTTGTTTTTTTAAAAAAACTAATATGTTCAGTTTTTACTTTTCTTTTCCATCTTATAATATGGTCAGGCAACCGTATCTTTAAAGAGAAGATATATTACTTTTCTTTTAATCATATCATCCTTTTATTTTCCTTCTGATAGATTTCTCTTGTTATTGAAGCCTCTAAATGCTAATAACACAGTGTGTCATACTTACGAAATCCTTTGCAGCTACACAATACAAACACATCCTCCTTGACATTACAATGGTTTAATTTCATCATCCTGTGTATGCATTACATCAGTGCTGCGTACAAGTTCCATTCAACGCAAACTGCCAATGACCAGAGCCTTTGGAGGGCCATGAAACGGCCCCTGTCAGTTTGGTCACCTTCTCCCCTCAAAAAGAACTGAAGCATTAGCACTCCATGACAGCAACTGAAGCATTAAGCACACCATGACAGCAATCTGCCCCCCTGTCTGTCCAGAATGACATCCTGTCATGACAGTCACTCATCAGACATGCTGAGTATGTAGTTATCTTTGCCTCCTTTAGCTTTGATGATGTATGTACACCCATCCTTCAGAGTGCTTTGCATAATTTCAAAGCAGCATAAGTACATAGGACCAGCATCAGTTATTGGTAGTAATACTAATAACTTGCCCATTATCACATTTTCTTATGCTTTATTTGGTGGCCATCTCAAAAATGCTTAAGCAGAGTTACCATCAGTGAGGCTATAAACAATTAAAGCTCTGATTAGGATTACCCAACCAACCCACCTTATCTAATCTAAGCACAGGCTTTCTTTCACCAGGGCCTTGTCTTTGAGTCTCACCAAACCTGACAGTGACCCAATCAATTAATCCTAGCCTCTAAAAATCTGTCAAGTTGCAGATGACACCAATTCCTTTTGACAAGTTCCTTCCTGCCCCCTAATGATAGGCCAAGAGATCATTTACACAGAGAGAAAGAAATGTAACTTTAGTTGTCCATGGTCACCACTAGGAGTACTAGTGTACTACTACTAAACCTGTTGCTTGCTCTCTCTGCAATCCTCCTCCTCGGATTTTTTAATGATTCTGTTCTTTTCGCCATTGTCGTCGCCGTCGGATCACGTGCTCTTGATGTTACAAGCTATTGCTCTTGGGCCACCAGCTTTGCCTCTGCCTTCGCTGCATTCCTGCTGTCTCCTTCGTGGCGCACTCTTTCTCTCGCCGGCTAGATTTCTTGGCCGGTTGCTACGCTACCGCCTCGCTCGCCGACGTGTGTATTAGCGCAGATCGAAAGGCAGGATCCCGGCGAACGCACTGCCGGATCGGAATCATCGGATGGTGAGATTTCTGGGCCCTTTTACAGGGCACACATGGCACTTGTTTCTTGTGACACTGACGTTTTACAAGGGACTAATTTTATAACATTCGACTACTTTACTTTCTAATATGTAATTGCGTGGCAAGTCCATATAACTATAATATAACTATAGCGTAACTTATATATTACATATAACTTAACTAGTAAAAAAAACTCTATAGTTTAGTTTTTTTTTGCGAGGTAAAAAACTCTATAGTTTAGTTGATACGAACATATGTGCGCGGAAGCTTAGGTGGCCAAGCCGTGGGTTTGAGTTTGATCCCACGGCTGCACAAGCGTATTTTTATCTCCCCCGTAAGCATGAATCTCAGAGCACGTTCAATAGCTTAAAAATTGACTATTTTATTGTAGAAAGATGTCGGTTGTTTTTTTTAGCTATTTTGGAGATTAAATATAAATAGTGTCCGGTAACAGATATTTAGAAATGGAAGTAGTAATGTTTATTGGGAGATATTTATAGGTCTATAACTTTCGTTTAAATTCGGGTATCTATTTTAGCTGTATTTTTTCCTTAAACAATTTGCAAGTGATCGTATTAATGTGCTAAAAAACTGTACGTGTTGAAATGCTATAAGAAATTGCTGGATTTTAGTATATATCAATTTAGCTTGACATGATTAGCTAAACATAACAATTAATTAATAGACTTCAAGACTGACTTAAAAATAAGGAGAGTTGTTGCAAATTGATCCTAATTTAGTCAGACTGAGATGGATAAGATGCAGGTAAATATGTTCGTTTTGGTATATCTTGTCTGGCTTGTAGTGCAGAAGATACAAGCAAGTATATGTCACAGTATTAGTTGGAGATCAACTGCACTAGCTGTTGGATTTGCAGATTAGGTTAAATAGACTGTCGCTTGCGAAGTTGGTAGTTTGGTACCACTGCAATTGTTGCTCTAACGCTAAACCGATGATGAGGTCAAGAATGCTGCAACGCCTCTTCGTTTGTACCGAAGATTTTGATCATACGGAAGATACGTTCCTGCACCGTACTAAAACACCCGCAAATATGTCCCTTATTCTTATAATAATAGAAGGTGCCATAAAATTAAGGCCATCATTTAAATTTTCTTGTTAACTTAAGGTCATCCGTCCATTCCATATGACTACGTTGATACGTTCTGAACCTTCAGAGCATCGAAGTGCCATTTGGTTTTCAAAACTGATTTTTTTTTTGACGAAGTTCAAAACTGACTTTACTAATGAGTGCAACTTGGTTGCGTTGGGATGTGTAGGTTAGAAATAATGGCAAAAAAGAATAGTGTTACACGTAAAACGAAAAACATCATTAGCGTATGATTATTTAAGTATAAACTTGAAAAAAGATTACTTTAATTTTTTAAGCAACTTTCGTGTAATTTTTTTTAAAACATACAGTTTAATAGTTTGGCAAATGTGTTGAGGGGAAAAACCCTATTGTGAGTAGACATTTTATCCTTTCAGACACATCCGAACGCAGCTCTGTCTTGTTCAAATTAAGGTCAATGGTCTTGGTGTGTTATTATGTGGACTCTAGCTACTATTATTACTAATACAAAAGAAAATCATTTGCATATTTTAGTCTATCACTACTGCATTTGCAGACTTATTTATGCCGAGTATTTTTAGAAAGAAGCTTCAGAAATTTTCCAAAGAGTAAAGAGCCTAAATGATGACAAAACGAGGACTTACTCTTGAGTCTTGCAGGTGTAACTATCGCAATAATTTGGTAGAGGTGGTAACTGGTAAGTTTCTACACTTCGTTATTAGTCTCTCTCTCTCTCTCTCTCCGCGTACCTCGTTGTTAGTTACTCGTATTTCTCTAGTAATTCATTGGGCAACATGTATAATTCAATAATCGAACGTGCAGTTACTGATTGCTCCTTCGGTCTTGACGTTAGTTTATTTCTATAGTGTAAAATTTACCCTAAATAAGTTGATTTTAATTTAGCCTCTTATCTACCGTTGTTTTACAAGTCAATAAGTTTTTATCTCTTTAATATCTCTTACCTATTAACCCATCAATATTATTTTTCTATTAACAAGAAATATTTTGGTTTTTTCCTCTAGCCATTATTTATTTTTGGAGTGTATTTTATTTTGGGACAGAAGAAAAACATACTCTGAGTTTGTGACTGCTCCGGAATTCCAAACCCACCATTTAATTGTGAATCTATGTTATCACCAGTCAAAAAGTTTTTTTTCAGATAAAATCAAAATAATTACATCGATCAATCCCCCCCCAAAAAAAACATATTTAAGATGTACACAAACACACCCTAGAAAAAAACACATCCAAAAGTTTTAAGTGGATATAAAAGAGGTGCTAATGACCACCTGTCCGCCAACTAGGTGTCCACCCTTACTCCTTGTTAAAACCCTCCCTAATCACCTACTCGGTAGTTTGCTCCAAATACTGACACGTCACTCCAACCAAATCCAGGCAGTGAATCCAGTAGGTTTGGAATTGGAAGGATAGCCGCTGGCTACAAACAGTCGCCGCCTGCGCAGTTAGGAAAGGTTACTGATTAATAACACTGTAAGGAAGATTAATTGACACTTAATGATTTCGGGTCCCTGGCCAAGTTTTTTCTTCCTGCAGAACATTCTAACAATCATTACTTAAATAATTATTGACGACTTTCTTACTGAGGTGAGACGAATCAGTTCCAAGACGAATGGGTTTCATTTTTTTATTTTCGCTGGATCAATCAGCTGGGAGTAGCAGAAACAATCTTGCAGTGAATTTACAAGTTTGTTTCTTGCTAAGAATGGGCGACCACGTATCACCTACCTTGTGTACACGTCAACAAAGAGAGGATCAGAGATTAGAGAAGCTATC
>CM002487.1:13617074-13679743 GCA_000325765.3 Leersia perrieri
CCCCCACCCACACAAAAAAAAAATATGGCCTCATCGGTTGGCCATTTTGGCCAATTTACTGAAATTGCTTATTTATTAACAAAGAGTTATTTACTTGTAAAATTTTTGCATATATGTTGTTTATGGCATAAAAGGCACATCTAGAAAAATCATGATGAAAAAACCCTAAAATTAATGTCAAATTGACTTTGAAAATTCAAAATTTGGCATTGGATTATAATCCAAATGCCAACCGATCAAGCCCCTAGACATAACATAGTTTTGTTTTGTTTTTTTGCGGGGATAACTAGATTATTAGATTGGCATTGGATTATAATCCAAATGCCAACCGATCAAGCCCCTAGACATAACATAGTTTTGTTTTGTTTTTTTGCGGGGATAACTAGATTATTAGATTGGCATTGGATTATAATCCAAATGCCAACCGATCAAGCCCCTAGACATAACATAGTTTTGTTTTGTTTTTTTGCGGGGATAACTAGATTATTAGATTGGCATTGGATTATAATCCAAATGCCAACCGATCAAGCCCCTAGACATAACATAGTTTTGTTTTGTTTTTTTGCGGGGATAACTAGATTATTAGATTGGCATTGGATTATAATCCAAATGCCAACCGATCAAGCCCCTAGACATAACATAGTTTTGTTTTGTTTTTTTGCGGGGATAACTAGATTATTAGATTGGCATTGGATTATAATCCAAATGCCAACCGATCAAGCCCCTAGACATAACATAGTTTTGTTTTGTTTTTTTGCGGGGATAACTAGATTATTAGATTGGCATTGGATTATAATCCAAATGCCAACCGATCAAGCCCCTAGACATAACATAGTTTTGTTTTGTTTTTTTGCGGGGATAACTAGATTATTAGATTGGCATTGGATTATAATCCAAATGCCAACCGATCAAGCCCCTAGACATAACATAGTTTTGTTTTGTTTTTTTGCGGGGATAACTAGATTATTAGATTGGCATTGGATTATAATCCAAATGCCAACCGATCAAGCCCCTAGACATAACATAGTTTTGTTTTGTTTTTTTGCGGGGATAACTAGATTATTAGATTGGCATTGGATTATAATCCAAATGCCAACCGATCAAGCCCCTAGACATAACATAGTTTTGTTTTGTTTTTTTGCGGGGATAACTAGATTATTAGATTGGCATTGGATTATAATCCAAATG
Organism: Leersia perrieri; assembly: GCA_000325765.3. Taxonomy (NCBI): domain Eukaryota; kingdom Viridiplantae; phylum Streptophyta; class Magnoliopsida; order Poales; family Poaceae; genus Leersia; species Leersia perrieri. Next base: position 13,618,263 of record CM002487.1, read on the forward strand.
CCAACCGATCAAGCCCCTAGACATAACATAGTTTTGTTTTGTTTTTTTGCGGGGATAACTAGATTATTAGATTGGCATTGGATTATAATCCAAATGCCAACCGATCAAGCCCCTAGACATAACATAGTTTTGTTTTGTTTTTTTGCGGGGATAACTAGATTATTAGATTGGCATTGGATTATAATCCAAATGCCAACCGATCAAGCCCCTAGACATAACATAGTTTTGTTTTGTTTTTTTGCGGGGATAACTAGATTATTAGATTGGCATTGGATTATAATCCAAATGCCAACCGATCAAGCCCCTAGACATAACATAGTTTTGTTTTGTTTTTTTGCGGGGATAACTAGATTATTAGATTGGCATTGGATTATAATCCAAATGCCAACCGATCAAGCCCCTAGACATAACATAGTTTTGTTTTGTTTTTTTGCGGGGATAACTAGATTATTAGATTGGCATTGGATTATAATCCAAATGCCAACCGATCAAGCCCCTAGACATAACATAGTTTTGTTTTGTTTTTTTGCGGGGATAACTAGATTATTAGATTGGCATTGGATTATAATCCAAATGCCAACCGATCAAGCCCCTAGACATAACATAGTTTTGTTTTGTTTTTTTGCGGGGATAACTAGATTATTAGATTGGCATTGGATTATAATCCAAATGCCAACCGATCAAGCCCCTAGACATAACATAGTTTTGTTTTGTTTTTTTGCGGGGATAACTAGATTATTAGATTGGCATTGGATTATAATCCAAATGCCAACCGATCAAGCCCCTAGACATAACATAGTTTTGTTTTGTTTTTTTGCGGGGATAACTAGATTATTAGATTGGCATTGGATTATAATCCAAATGCCAACCGATCAAGCCCCTAGACATAACATAGTTTTGTTTTGTTTTTTTGCGGGGATAACTAGATTATTAGATTGGCATTGGATTATAATCCAAATGCCAACCGATCAAGCCCCTAGACATAACATAGTTTTGTTTTGTTTTTTTGCGGGGATAACTAGATTATTAGATTGGCATTGGATTATAATCCAAATGCCAACCGATCAAGCCCCTAGACATAACATTTTTTTTTTTGCGGGGATAACTTAGATTATTAGATTTTTTTTTACTCTTTTTTTTGCATGCAAAATCTTGCCAACTTCAGATGGACATACCGCTCGCTTCTGATGACACGTCGATTTGCTGCATATGCACGTTTGCATGCCGTGGATCTACTTTTTAGCACACATTTCTACATTTATTTCTTTATCACACAAAAAATCTGCCATGTATCAATGAGAATATCCACTAAACACCCGGCCAAAAAGAATATCCACTAAACAGAAGGATTAGGTTGCGCCACGTGATGCTGATATTATGCTCCTGCAATTTTTGAATACCGAACTGAAGTTGCTGTCTGCTAGGTCGTGCTTAATTGGACGTGAAAAACCCTTCAGAATCGTTGAGGGTCTCTGCAGTTTTTCTATAGAATTTTCTGTTCAAAATCTTGCTTCGCGATCTTCTGCATCACGCTAAGAAGCTGACAACTCCCTCCAATTAGTAGTGTAAATACGTAACGCTAGGAATACAAAATACAAGCTTGGTACACCCAACGCCATATATTGATGATCAGAGGAAGCATTTTATTTATTCAGCGACAATGGCTTTATCTCCCGACACTCTAGGATGTCGATCTCACGGTCGGGTGTCTTCTTCACAATCTTTTCAACTCTCACATCTACGGTAAAAATCCATATACCCCATCTAATATCAGAATTTTTACTTATCACATCGAGCAGAATCTTTTACCTTTTCACTTTGTGTTCTTTGGCTGGCTTGCTTTCCTTTTCATTTACCCTTTCACTCTTTTTCTGGCGAACAAATTTGTCAAAACTATTGAATAAGAAATGGTGTCTTTATCAACTAGTGCCGCATATAAGTGACTTTATTTTGTCCAACTCAACTGCACCGTTGAACTAGGGATACTTACCTACTCAGTCGTTAATATTATCATTAAAAATCAGATAAATAAAACATCAAACCCAATTAATTAACCACTAATACATAACTGATAGAACCACAACAACTCTGCACAGAGAGATCTCTAAAAATAGATTTATTCACTAAGTCTAATGTTTAAATAAAGAGCACGGTGAGTTAAAAAAAACACATGTGCATGCAATTTGCACATAAGAATGTGCCCTACAATATATTTATTAGCAGCACATTATATACACCATTGTATGTATATATACACAAGCTAGCGAACTAATCATTTACATTACCAACCCACATTTTTTATTGGAAACATTGTACATAGGTACATCAAGTCACCAACAAAGAGTTCTACTTTTCTCAAAAATAAAAAAGATCTAAGTATCTCCATTTGAGAAGTGATACTTCTAATTAATGGCACAAACCCCTCAATTAACCTCAAGGGAAAAATATCACCATCTACACCCTCTCTCAAATGCATCAGTCCCAACCGTTGATTTTTTCCGAAGAGCAGAGGCACTTGTGACCACCCTCCGATTTGGCCGGCCATGCCTAGCTGCTTTCACAATCTTGATGCTTTTATTAATTATACTCCACTTATCTACACCTGATAGCAACACAATTAAGCTTCTGACATCTTCTAGCTAGAAGTTTGATCCGTTTGAGCTGTTAACCATGGAGGCATCAACCACCAAGCTCGAGTCCCCCATCCCAAAATCTTGGTAGTCGAGCAGCCAGTCCGTCACGCCGGCGTCCCACGGTAGCGACATCGGCGCGGCGGCGATGCTACTGAACTCGTCGACGTCGTTGCTGGCCGTGAAATTCAGCCATGGCTCGTCGCCGGTAGGCAGCAGATCCTCTTCCAGCAGCCACTTCACCAGAGGGTCCTGGCAATTGCTGCTGCTGTTGCTGCTACTGCCACCGGCGGTGCTAGCCGTGTTCGTGCTCGACTCCGGTGGGCTGTCCCCACCGGCAGACATGTCTCTGATGACGTCGTCAAGCTGTGAGCTTTGCTGCCTGGTTGTTGCCTCGCCGGACTTGGAATCCGCCGTGATGGTGGACTGTGAGGTGGTGGTCGGGCTCGCCTGTTTCCGGTCGAGGGGCTCGTGAGTCACCGGGTCTATGCCCATCTTGATGAGCTTCTTCTTGATGTGCGTATTCCAGTGGTTCTTGATCTCGTTGTCCGTCCTGCCTGGTAGCTTGGCAGCAATCTTGGACCATCTGCATGGACACGATTGACATCAACAATTGAAAAGTGATTGTTATTATTGATTAACTTGTAGTAATTCTCGCTCAGACATCATGCATACGTGCATGCTCAAGTAAGAACGAGAATTAGTGTGTTTATATAACTATATGCTGAAAAAGATTACGTCAATTTTGTGACAGTAGTTGGATGGAGAAACCAGTGGATGATTTCAGTGCACTCGAGCACTCGCTTTTAATTATATTCCTAAAAGATAGATAGAAAGAAAGAAAAAAGCGATTCACCCCTTGTCAATCATTTTCGCAGGTACCACCGGCTTGCTGATGAAGCATTAAAACTACATGGAATTTCCATATCTACACTATGGAATAAATACTGTTGTTGCCTGATCTGTTGATCATTAGAGTTTGAGAGACATGGAAGTGTGATGACTGACCAAACTTCACTGTAACCATAATTTACTGCCTAGTAGCATCTCTTTTGCACGTTTCTACATAGCCGTGAAAACGGTCACCACTTTCATCAGCAACTGTAAATATTTTACTGATTTGAAGTGCACCTCTCAATTGATTAGAGATCACAACCCATCTCGATCTCATTTGTTTCTTTAAGCTATCAGAGGAGTAGCCTTTTACTTAAGAGTGACAAAACAACAAAGTGGTTGGTAGTGTACTTTTAAAAAAGCTTTCTTCCATTTTCCAATGAGGCAACTGGACCTAAGAGCGATGCTTTCTATTTCTGAATCCAACGTGTAGGGTTCTCTTAGCCACACAAGTTAAGCTAGTGGACGCCAGTGCTCTAGAATGCACATCAAGATAGTGATAAAAAAAATTCCAATGTTCTTCTGTGATAATTTTCCATGGCTATACCATGTAGGCTACTAAAGCACCATAGAACAGCCAAGAAGAATATAAAGTTCGGTGTTCGTGTCGTAAGAACTGTCATACAAGGGCTTCCGTGCTACTCTAATTTGTAAGGAGACATCAGACATCTAATGTACAAGCCCCTAATTAACTCAGTGTTGACATAAAAAATCAAAACAATAAATATCATAGAGTTGCGAAAATATTTCTTGTGGATCTCATTGTGTAGTACTGTCCTTTTGTTTCTTCTACAATTTTTCAAAATATCAATATCAGTTCGTACGACAGTGATTGCACAAAAAATAATTATCTTCTGCCAAAAGTAAAAGTAGGTACTTAATTAATTTTCCATACCAAGGACCATAATTAAGCATGTTCATACTTGGTTAATCTTGTACATCTCCACTTCATCATTGAGAAGCTAACACACGCATGTGTTTGATGTTTCCTCGTACTATGGCAATAGTCATCAGCAGTTCAGCATGCTTCTACCAGTGAGATGCTATCTTTTACTAATTATATTATTAATTTATTCCCTACAACTATATTATTAATTTAATCTCCTATTTAGCTTATTGAAGAATTGTGCGCTTATTTTTTCTGGAGAGAACCACAGGACGGAAACAAGGGATGTTTAAATTTCGATAAATAGCCTCTATCTAGTAACTCATCAGATTCTTTTAATATAGTATCGAAACAATAAATTAATTGCAAGCATAAGGAGTATATATTGGACCAATCACTCGTATTTTCTTAACTATTGGGCTTGCAATACTGTTTTTCTGGTTTAAATTAACAAAACCAAGCTAGCTAGGTCAACAGTTGTGCAACTAGTACAATATTATCGTCATATTGCACATGCACATTTTTTTCCCAGTGCAAAGCTAACTTTTGCTATAATAAAATGCATATGTGCGAACTTCTAGTATGGCTTGGATCATAACAAGGATAGATGGAAATAGTGTGATACTAGAAAAGATCTCCTTTTGTGTCTCCTCGTTTTCATCTGTGCATGCATGGCGAAAGTTCTAGATTCTAACTGGCCTTCACCAGTGTAGGAAGTCTCTTCTCTTAATGGATTTCTCATGCAAGTAGGGTTACTATGTGCTACATATTCCAACCTATGTTTTGTCTTCTTCAAAGCAAGAAACAAGTAATCGGCACCTTGACAACGACATCGAATGCATGAGTCAGAGGCCACAGTCTACCCTTAGTTTGGTTGCTAATGTTTGATGGTTACATTTAGAGAGTTTCTTCCATGGTTTTACCAATCAGTGGACAGTAGTTCGTACGCTTGATAGCCTGTGTTGACAAGAAACGTACGTGCTAGTCCATGGGATTAATTACTTCATGAAAGCGGTAAGATACTTTCCTGACGACGTACACATGGAGACAGGTCTGCTAGTTTGCGTACGTACGACAGCAGTATATAGTCGTAGTGATAAAGGGTTTACGTACCTACGTGACTGTGATGTCACGTAGATGTAAGCGGCTTCTTTGGTTCACATGAGTGATAGACGACCTATGGGTTCGTTGTCAAGTACTGTAATTTGGTGGCTTTGCGACCTCACACATTGATCGATGACAGGCACACATGTCGTCAGTCGTCTTCGTATCAAATAATGGTCGTGCAGGTAGCTAACAGTCAGTACTTTTAATTTATTGAATCTCATTATACCACTATATCGTGTTACTGGCTAGCAACCTCTGCTACAGCTTTAATGATTTTTACGTGTATAGATAAAGATATATTATCTATATCAAAAAAATTCTTATGGCACCGTACGTGCATGAAAATATATGAGCTGTTCAGGCTCTCTAGCATGGCAGAGACTTGGGCATAATTTATAACATCGATGTGAGATGTAATATGACTAATTAGTGGCACATCGTTGATTTCTTATGCATGCATTTTGTTTATACGAGGTAATTAAAAGAGTACGTATACGTGCGTGTATACCACTATATGCATAGTGGGGAGCGGGGGGAGGAAACGTATATACTACCCTTTAAAAATAAACTAACCAACATCAAATACGAAAGAGAGTATTGTATCGTACCTGTTGCCGAGCTTGGCGTGGAGGTCGATGACGAGCTGCTCCTCGGCGTCCGTGAGGAGGCCGCGCTTGAGGTCGGGGCGGAGGTAGTTTGTCCACCGGAGGCGGCAGCTCTTGCCGCAGCGCAGCAGTCCGGCGAGCTTCGGCACGGCTCTCCAGCAGCAATGGCCGTTGGTGAGGATGAAGCTCATCAGCTTCTTGTCCTCCTCCGCCGTCCATGGCCCCCTCTTCACCCCCAGCTTGTCACAGCATGGCTGCCTCCCCATCTACACCTCCCTAGATCTTCCTGTAATAATATATTTTTCGCCGTCGCCGGCGGCGAGATCTACCACCGGAGAGGAGGTGGCTGATGCAGCCAAGCTGTTGGTGCAGTTTTAATATAGAGCCGGCCGGCCGGCTGGTTCAATTCGTTGATAGGCAGAGGCGAGTAAGGGGTTGATTACCTAGGCGTGCATCAAGCAAAAGGGGGGGCCGTGACAAGTGCCTCGCAACTGCAACCGGAGCGTGCGGATGCAGGGCGTATATATAGCTAGGCTTTCCTCCTCGAAGCTCTTTTTAATCTCCGGTGATGGCGACGCGGCCGGAGACGGAGCCAGCTCGCTGACTTAGCTGCGCCCACAAGGTTTGCACCACTTGCATTGCTGCACCTACACACACACACAAAAAAAAAAAGAAGGTCATGGATGATATGTGCGGTGTGTGGATGGCTCAGGCAACAGTATGCACCTTGTGTCGCACACCTGTGCTCCTCGGCCGGCCTAAATACTGCTCCTTGATCGATGACCCTGCGCAACAATAAGAGAACATGTCAAAATGCACTGCTACAGTATCTCTAGATTTCGCTTGAGAAAAAGTAGAGAGATGCTACAGTGCTCTCACAGTAACCAAAAGGATAATTAGAATCGATGTTGTATTATACTCTCTCCGTTTTATAATATAAGGGTTTTAACTTTTTTTCTTGCACCATTTGACCATTCGTTTTGTTTAAAAATAAAGTAAGTCACAAATAAAATAAATGATACTCCCTTAAAAAGATGATTGGTCAAACGTTGCGAGAAAAAAAAGTCAAAACTCTTACATTATAAAACGGGGATAGTAGTAAGTATTTCATTTTGGGTAAAGTCAGTTTTTAGCCCTTATAAACTTTGCTCGAACTCCAATTTTAAGTCTAAACTATTAAACAATTTGTTTTACACTAGAAATTTTCAAAATCGGACATATAACATCCTAAACCATGGGCCCTGTTCGGCTGGCTGGGCTGATAATGACTGGGCTGAATGGTTTTTTAATAGAAGTTGGTTGGCCTGAATGATTTTTTTAAAGCTGGCTGGGCTGGCTGGAGCCAGCCAGCCAGCCGAACAGGGCGCATGTGATGGTGGTTTTGATCAATATGATTAGAGGTTTACACTAGCATGGGCTTCAACTGGGCAAGTTTCATATAGTTGTGGATCAAATTTAAATTTAAGGGACATTTGCATTAAAAATATGCATAGTAAAGATATGAACTAGAAAAAAATTCAAATGAAACTTCTAAAAAATGTCCTAATGTGTTTTTTCCGGTTTTATAGTTCCGTCGTGAAAAATAGACTTGGAGAGTCGAGACTTTGAGTAACATTCCAGGTATATAAATGGGCTTTACCCTTTTATTTTCAGAATTATGAAATCTCGCATCAATCTCAAGGCACGTTGGACGGACGGATTTCTCACTTACCCCGCTGCTTGACCTGGTGCTCATCCGCTGCAAAAGTTTATTTTTTTCCTTTCTTTCTTACCCTGATTCAGAGTGTAAGTGCAACATCAACAATAACGTGCCTCCACCATACAAAAGCTACCGTCTGGTGTAGCTGAAGGCTTTGCCACTTCCGTTTCTCACGGGTGCATGTCTGCCTGCCCACCTTGCCGTGATTGCGCCCTTACGCAATGATCCCATCAACCATTCCGTCAGCCACAAACCAAGGCCCCAACATCAGGCAGAGAAACAGAGTAGTATGCAAACCTGCAACTCGCAGCCAGCGTCCAGCGTTCTAGGAGCACAAGTGGCGTCGTCGACGCCGTCCAGGAGCAAAGCTGCAAGCTCGCTCCGCCGTGTGTCCATGCTTTGTACGACAGCGACCTGACCTGGCCCGGAAAGACTCGACAAACCACAGCAGCCAGAGACAAGGTCTCGTGTCAACCATACCGATACGATCTGAGTCGTCAGACCGTCACCTTCCTCTGGCCTGTAGTTACTGATTGACTTGCTGTAATTAACAGGCAAGACAGCTAGCCAACCGTTGTTCCTGTGTCAGTATCAAGAAACGACGTAAGACAAGGTGCAACGATAGCCAGACGATGAAAAAAATGTAAACTGTAGGGAGCTGTAGATTATTGTAGATTCTCGGAAGATGAATGTGTAAGATGACTGGCTGAAGCTGCAGGACCGGTCATCTGCAACTAACAAGTACAAATCTAGTTCCTAAATGCACTTCAGCACTTGTTGTCAATAAGGAGTGCTGGAATTCCTACCCTAACCCGAAGGCAATTGACTAGGACCAGTTTTATGATTCAGCTACACTACCAAGGACACAAACATAAAACAATAAGACATGGAACTCATTCATGATCAGGTTCAGTATTTCAGAGTCATGAACTTGGCTGGTACTAGCGCGTTGTGGTTGAAATAGTACTTAACCTGCCTTAGGTCGGCAGGAGTCTACTTTATGATTATCTTTTACTAGCTTCTACTTGCAAATTTGCTTGAAGCGAAGTTGGAAGGTGCAAGGAACCATGGAGAAACAAGGTTACTATATCAACCATACTTACGAACACCTCGAGGGCCTGCAGACTGTATTACTAATTGACCTCCTGAAATAGGCATCCAACCAATGCCAAACAGCCATGTGCTTACCTGTTGGTATAAAAAAAAATCGATGTTAGGTCCCAGAGAGAAACAATACCTGAAAAATGAGATCTACCCAATAATAAGTAGTTTTCAGCTGCACTATTCCATCATAGTTCATAAAAGACTATTCATTATAGAATAATTCGTTAGTCTATAACAAGGTGTGGTAGTTTCATATAGTAGAACAAATTTTGAGCTCCATGTTTGTGCAAAGCGATGAACTTCAAATTCTGTACTCTGAAATTATTTTTCAAACAACACAGACGAGGGTACTAAAACTTGCTTCTGCTAAGAAGTGACGTCAACAGACAAAAGTAACTATCTGCAGGTATATAACTGATTCTGCCGACAAGGGAATGAAATGACCCCTCTGTAACAAAAAAGTAATGTCATTATGTCAATTCAGTGTTACATGCTTCAGAAAATTGAAATGAGAAGCAACTCAACAAATCTTTTGTGCCAAATATGTCAATTAATGCGGTAGAACATGAGCTAGTCTAAGGCATATCTTGGAAAATCACAGGAATATGCAATCTTGTGTAAGATATGCAAAACAATTTAGATACTACAGCAGTATGTAATCTCGACAATGAAATGCTATAATGCTAGAATGGTATTTGCATGGACAGACATTTTAATAGATGCTTTCAGCTAACAGAACTGATCACCATAGCAGTGAAAGAGAAATAGTTATCTTTTGCCACCATATAATATTATTTTGCTTGTCAAGACCTGTACTAATATATGATCTATTTTCCCAAAAAAACTGAAGTTAATGACCAATAGTTGGACCTCTTGGTATGAGAAAGGTACTCAAACATAGTAAAAACATGAAGACACTGAATGCCATGAGATACTCAAATATAGTGAAAACATCAAATACAGAGATGAGATGTTCTCCCCAAAAAAAACAGAGACATGAGATTACCCACAGATCCAGACTAATGACTAAAGCTTAAAAAAAAGACCAATGACTGCACCGCAGTTCAAATTTTCACCCAAGGAACAGAAGAAGCAAACAGACTGGCAGAGTGAGACACCCTTTAATCAAACCCCTTAAATATATTGACCATAAATTAGCAAATTTAACATGAATTAGTGGTTTTCGGAGACAAGAAATAAATACAGGAGATCCGAATGACCTTTCCAGTTTTGAATTTAAGATTGTCAATCCTTTCGCATACTCTTTTAAAGGGTAGAGACAACAAACTTAAGGACATGAATATGTAACCAGCCAATATCAAACTGTATTTTTACAAGTGGTGCACCATCAAATTTACAAAAAAAGAATAATGAGAAGGAACCATTACTTTCAGTACTGATGGCACTATAAGAATGAGATTCTTCTAGGTGGTAGGTCAATTCCATCCTATCTTCTAAGACCACCACAAGATCTAAGACATAGGCAAGCAATTGTTTGCATTTCAAATATGTTTAATTCCATGCAACCCCACATCTATGTTGATTGCACAAATGAAAGACAATAATCAACTGATAACACTATTTTATTTCAGAGGTCACTTGGAAAGAAAAACTGTACTATAACACATGGTGTCTTCATTTACTAATTTTCTGCACCATATTTATAGAAAATGTTCACTCCCATCTTTTGTGTTTCAAGACATATTACTTATGTGCTCTCAATAGTCGGAGATTTGAAACCTCAAATCTACAAGGTTCAGCCAGTCAATGATATGGATAACATAAGATACCAGCAATTACTACCTAGTGCTTGTGTACTTACCGACAAAAGCGACAAGAGTAACAATATTAAAGCATAATATCTTGCAGCTAATTGCAGCAATTTCCTAAAGCTTCAGATTTATTATCAGACCTATCGGTTCTAGTTCATGATATGCCGATGACTACCATCAGTTAGAAAAGTTCAATTAACGTAGTTGAAACAGGTCCAACATTTCCAATCAGCTAAATACACTGAACAATAACCTGGATTACCAACCTTGCAGCTGGAAAACGCGTAATCATGTGGGTTTGATTATAAAAGCATAATGGATTAGGTAGGAAAAGGTCAAATTTCCTTTTGACACCCTAGATTCTTGCATCTTGAATTCAGATTCCCTCAGTAAGACATCCCCACAAAGGCACAAATTTTGAGACTTCTCGCAAGCTCACAATCACTTGACGAACAATATTGCAGTAATCAACGGGAGTGCTAGAGTGCCAGGAAAATATAACTTCTAGAACCTGCTAAATTATTCATGGTAGTTTTATTTGATAGAAGGTAGTAAAGAGTGTATTTTATTGGATCAATTCAACTTACTTATCTCTATGGGAACCATACAGAAGTTGGTGCATTATTCTTATGCCTTCGTGGGCTTTGATTCTGAAATTTGACTGTGAATGCCAAACCTATGGCATTTTGAACTAAAACGGAAGGTTCTAATCCAACTAGGCTTACTATTCCAAAGCAACAGGCTATGGTAATGAGAAAGGTGACCTGTAGTAAATGACACAGGTTCCAACTACTGCTACAAGTTGTACAATAATACAATATAAATTTGTACTACCAATGAAATTTCAGTTTCACGGGATATTAGATTCTAGGAAATTATAGGTAGCTAGTAAACCAACAGGATCCATACCCTCCTTTACAATTCAAGCATCGTATGTCATTCCACGACTCCTGGACCGTGATATCTTGAAATAATATTCAGGAATTTGGGGCTTAGGAGTTCAATTTTCTCAAGGCTTGGACTGTTTGTTTGTTAGATAGTTCCTATATGCCGCTATATCACGCCAGTGCTGTTCGGAGTTCGTGCTAAAAGAGGATGATCTAAACCCAGCCAGGTCAGACCTCGCTCATAAAACACCCAATACCTTATTACATTGGCCCTGTCCTAACCAATACATTGGTTCACATTACATGGCTAGTTAGCACAGGTTAATTGGCTAGCCACTATGGCTATCAGTATCAGCCATGTCAAGATAACTCTAGATGACCCAAGTAATCGAGAGATGGTCCAGCTTGCTGTACTACTGGAGACCAGACTGCATGCGTCAAGCAGGTTGCAAATTTGCAACAAATGGAAAGCTACAGTAGAGCAAGCAAGCACAAGACTGACACAACCTGAAAGAAGAACAAGGCCAGAGAAGATGAATCTTGGTGAGGAACAGAAAACTGACCAGAAGAGGTTGTCTCCATGATGACGACGGCCTCGCATGAAGGGGTTCCCCCTTGGCCACCAGCAACAGCAAGCGACCTTCCACGCGGCTGCTCCTCAAGGAGGCGACATGGTCCATGCCCTTCCATTGAGATGGACGCAGCACTGAATGAACCAAATGCTACCCCCGCGCACGAGCGGGGGAGGGGGCGATCGCAACCTGTAATTCCGACGGGAACGTGAGGTGAGATGGATCTCTCCAGATCGCGAAATCGCGACGCGGAGGCGACTGAGTGTGCGGGGGAAGAGTGATTTCGTCAGGTACCTTGATGCGTCGCTCCCGGACGAGAATTTGCTCCCCGTCTTGGCGCTGTGATGATCAAACCGAACCGTGGGTCGAGGAATTGGGGGAGATTGAGGAGGAAGATTGGGGGAGGAGCAGGCACTGTTGCTCCAGTCTCCGTCCTGCCTTCCACTGCGCCGCCGCCGACGCACGTTTGGTCTGAAGGAGAGGCGCTGAGAGTCCCCCCGCGTCGGCTGTGCAGATGGATCGCTGTGGAAGGGGGAAACGGGGAGTGCGGAGGCTGACGGTGGTCGCCGGAGCGGCGGCGATGGCTGGAGGGCGAGCGGTTAGACCGCCGGCGGCGATGGCGGCGGCGGTGGCGCTGGTCCAGGGGTCTGACTGCACTTTGTACTTTGTAGGATCTCGACCGTACGATGGAAAAGGAATCGATGGTCCAGAATCTCCAGATAAATTAGACAATTTTTTTTTTGTCTTCCTTTTATTTTTGTTTTGTTTGGTTTGGGTGAATTTGTCTAGATGTTCTATATCATGCTTGAGTTTACAGTTTACTATGTGTTTGTGTGTTTGTATAATAACTAAATCTCGACTTTAATTCATGTCTTTTTTTATGTTCAACTAATTACTCTAATTACTCTGTTTCGTATTGTAAACCTTTTTAATTTTAAAATAGATTCATACATTGGCTGGTGTATTTCTTTTTTATATATGTCTAGATTCATATGACTGTTAGTATATTTAAAGAAGAGATGAAGGGCAAGTTTAGTTTAATGCTTACCAATTTTTGGCGAGCCAAAGTTTGGTAAGTTTTTGTATGACCAATATTTGGAAAGGTAAAAAAGTGTTTGGATTGAAGCTAAAATAGCCTATTTGTACTATTGAAGTGACCCAATTTTTTGTAGGCTTGCCAAAATTTGGCCTCAATCCAAACATGCACAAGACTACCAAAAATTGGTAAGCCCAACTTTGACTCCAAACCAAACCAGCTCGAAGAGAATAAAACCAAAATGATGTATTCAAATTTCATGAAGTTACTTAAACTATGTAGATAGACATTTGTAGGTATTACCTTTATAAGAATTTGTATGAGTATTTGATGATTGAGGCTCACATCAGTTCGCTGTTTCAGTTCAGGCTAGCAAAAATCAACAGCCAACAACAACTAAAAGGTTCACTGGGCTGAAATAGAACAGCCAAATTTTGGCTTACGCTGATCAACCTAATTGGAAATGATGGGAGCCTGAAGTAGGGTGGATGACATCCTTAGTCCTTACACTTAGTCGATTGGATGTGATGAGAGAGTTTATTATTGTGAGACACAAACGGTATCAATATTTGTTGAGGTTATCGAATCACCTTATTAGAAAATTTGCGAGTAATCATGTTAAACCTAATCCGCTAATAATGTTGTACTATCATGTACTATCAACCAAATTATGTACTATCAACTAAATGAATGCATGCATCTTTCCAAACATCATGAAAATATTGAGTTGACCCAATAACATCTGTGATTTGATTTTGTGCTTGACATTTGAAACGATAAGAAATAAAATTTGACATATGCTCTTGACGAGAAATTATCTATGTTCCACCGGTATCAAATACAAGGCCACAAATGGGATCCCATCACCTAGTCTTGCCCTAGTTATCAAGCCTCTAACACCTTGGCACCATCCTTTTGTGTTTCATCAGCCTGGATCTCATCCTCTCACTTTTCTATTATGATTTTTCAAACGACAAATTACAAATGGGTTATTACTTGTCTCAGTGCTTCTATACGATCTTAACTAGTCTTTTCTATTGTTTCTTTAAACCCAGATAGACATTTATTTCTCGATATTGGATTACATTTTGTAAACCTAGAACTTGAATAAATTTATTAATCCTTAGATCAACACAAAATAGTAAAGCACCATATGGACAAAATGTAAAGTAGATGAAAGACGAGCACACTGCATATGCACGATGATCCTTTTCTTCTCCACACATCAGTTTCATGCTGAAGGTATTGCAACTAGATTAAAATCTTACACATCAGTTTTGACTTTGACTGCACAAGTGCAGGGGTGAGCACTGCCTGCATTCGGGTCCCACCTGGTAGACTGAGGGAAAAACCGGTCAAATTTTGACTTTTCAACCAATCCTCTTCCTCACCAGGAGAGTCCGTGAGGAGAAAATTCCCAACCTCCCAAAACCACAAGCAACAAATCCACCACCCCACCCTGATCCCCTCCACCCGCTGCCCACCCACTGCCACTGGGAACAGCGAGCGAGCTCGAGGCGAGCGCGCGCCTCCGGGAGATCCCGGTTTTGTCCCGCGTTTTTGGTGCTTTTCGATCTCCCCGAGGCGGGCAGCAGCAGCGGCGGCGGCAGGTGGGCGGTTGGTGGCGGCTCCACCGTATTCAACTTTGGACTAAAATGGCGGCTAATAATAGCGACCCGAAGCCGATCCGGGGGGTGGAGGAGGAGGAGGGAGGGGGCGTGAAGCACGAGGCGGAGGCGGGGAAGGCGGCGGCGGCGGCGGTGACCACGACGCAGTCGCCGGCGACGATGCTGCACCGGTCGGGCTCGAGGCCGCAGCTGGACCTCAGCGGCGCCGCGATCCACGGCAACCTGGAGGATCGCAATCCCACCATCCTGCTGCCTAATCAGTCCGACGATATCTCCCACCTCGCCCTCGACATCGGTGGTACGTTCGTGCTAGTACGGGCTGCTCACCCCATGTTTGCAAGTCCTCAAATTCGTACTAGCTCGATGAGTGAAGTAGTTTAGTGTAGAGTGCATAGGAGATATCTGGGTTTGCGTAAATGCTTATGGTGGATTGATGCTCTCTCTAATATCGGTGCAGACGGTGCTAACAAGCTAGCAGTTGGGCGTAATGACTTGCATTTGCATGCTGCGTGTGTTCATTACTGAACATTGCGAGCACCTTATGTGCGCTCTTGGCAGTGATCACACTAATAACTTGGAATTACTTAATTGAGTGAACTTGGATTTGTGGCATTTATGCTCTTTCTAATATCGGTGCTAACAAACTAGCAGTTGGTTGTAATGAAGTTGTACTGGCATCTGTATGTTGTTTGTGCTCAGTACGGACTGTTGTGAACACCTTATGTGTGCTCTTGCTAGTTGGCCGCACCAATAACTTGGAATTATTTAATTAAGTACGCTTTAATTTGTGGCATTGGTTTCTCCCTTTCTGAATTGATGAGGAATGTGTCTTAGAAACAAAAACATGTTGGTGATATAGTTGTACTGTTCAGAAGCTCTATTTTTGCCATCAATCCAAAATGAGAGCCACAATCTCTTATTATCTTCTTGGTTGCCAAATTTCCTAGCATGTTGTGTACTGAAGTATTGAACTACATATTTTTCTCCAGGTTCTCTTATAAAGTTGGTGTATTTTTCGCGGCATGCGGAGCACTCCAATGAGGACAAGCATAAGATATCGACGAAAAGGAGACTTGGGATGTTTAATGGTGGCAGGAGGAGTTATCCGGTTCTTGGAGGGAGGCTCCACTTTGTTAAGTTTGAGACTGGGAAGCTAAATGAATGTCTAGACTTCATTTCTTCCAAACAACTACATCGCGGTGGTATGCTAGCATTACTTTGTATTGTAAAAGATTGAATCGTTTATGTTTTGGTCTTTGGAGTGTCCACATATTTTATATACTAATGTTATTTTAAGATAGCCTCTTTAGTAATACAAATCGCTTTGCTGGTCACAGATTTATAATTTGCTACATTATGAACATGAATGGGAGAATGTCTTGATAGTTGCGAAAGTTACAAATTTACTTTTACCACATGCATACATATTAGCAATTTCAAGATTGATTAGTATCTTCTGTGTTTGGCTGAATTGCGTCCTCAAGATCTTTTTTCTGATGACATGCTTGAGTTTGTGCATCTCATTTCACATCCTTCATTTTCCTGTCCATTCTGGAAGTGAGCCATTTGTCTAATTTGATGTATATCTACATGTGGGTAAACAGAAAGCTATATAATATTTAAATTGTGTCCATCACTCTGTTGTCCACATGGTTCCTACTTCCTATTGTTTTAGAGTCCAGGTTGGTCTGCACTTTCTTAGCATTGAGAACTTTTATGCTGCAGGGGTTGATTCACCTTCATGGCGCTCAGGAGCTCAGCCTGATAACATCGTGATCAAGGTGACAAATAATGAGATAGCACTCTTTACAGTTATGGAAGTTTGTTTGGTCACTTTTTGATTAAAATTTATCATCTTTATTAGCACTTGAATATTTGTCTAGTAATCCATTCTTTATAATGCTACAATGTAGGTGTGTAGATGGTTTGTACCTGTGGTTTTGGTGAATAATAATCATAATACTAGACCAATCTGTAGTAAACCGTGACAATAATTTCTTCCTTCTCAGGATTAGCTCTTGAATGGTACCATGTCATAACGGTAAACCGTGACAATAGTTTCTTCCTTCTCAAGATTAGCTCTTGAATGGTACCATGTCATAACAGTTGTAGCTCATACAAGAAATATTTTTCACATTATCTGTTAATTTTTTTATGAATGGTTATTACCTACCAGGATCAGACTGATTAACGATGTTTTCATGTACCAAATACTGACCCAGTTATTGTTCTCTTGGTTGCGGCTTTAAAACTATATATGTTAATTGACTATGATATTTTGTGGAAAGGCAACAGGTGGTGGAGCATTCAAATATGCTGATCTCTTCAAGGAAAGATTGGGTGTCAGTCTTGAGAAGGAAGATGAAATGGATTGCCTTGTAGCTGGAGCAAATTTTTTGCTTAAGGTTTCTATCTCTGAGTTACCCTACCTATTTAGGTTGATCCTGCTATTCAGTTTTATATTTTATATGATGTACTATGTAAGGGACTAAGGCAATAAAGCTTATTTTAAATTTATCTGAAGATTGTTCTCAAATAAATTACATGCAAATTAGTAAGACTTTATGTGTTTCCAGTCTATACGCCATGAAGCCTTTACGCACATGGATGGCCAAAAGGAATACGTGCAGATTGACCAGAACGATCTGTTTCCATTCCTTCTTGTTAATGTGGGGTCTGGTGTAAGCATAATCAAGGTACCTTGTAGGTTATCTATTTTCTGGATTGGACTTTTTTTCTTTGGTTTGCTAGATTTTGTTTATTCTTGTTTTCAAAGGTTGATGGCCATGGAAAGTTTCAACGAGTAAGTGGAACAAATGTTGGTGGCGGTACATACTGGGGATTGGGGAGGTTAATGACAAAGTGCAAGAGGTACTGTTTTTTTCTCCTGCTCATGGACAACTTACATTTCTGTTGATACCTGAGAAGTTTGAGAAATCTTAAAAACATGAATTTGTTTCAGTTTCGACGAGTTACTAGAGTTGAGCCAGCGTGGAGACAACAGCACAATTGACATGCTTGTAGGAGATATATATGGTGGTCTGGACTATTCCAAGGTAATTGGTAGCACTGATGATGGAAACCATCTTGTTAAAATTTGATGTTCCATTAAAGTTATTGTACAATGTAGAATTCTGGATGAAACTTTGAATTGCTAAAGCCTTTTAGTAAGACTTGGTACTTGCATAACTCGCTATGTGTTGAAAACTTCAGAAGAGAGGCCCTTAAAAGTGCCTAACTCTTCTTTCTTACTAATTGCTGTGTGCTTCTTCTGTATTGCAGATTGGCCTTTCAGCATCAACAATCGCTTCTAGTTTTGGAAAGACAATTTCAGATAACAAGGAGCTATCAGATTATAGACCTGAGGATATTTCACTCTCTCTGCTGCGGATGATTTCATATAACATTGGCCAGGTACGGCAGATAAGGACAACTATTTGATAATTGATACAAATGGCCTAATCTTTATCATAACTTTTGAATTGAGATGCACATTAAGCATTTCTTTATAAATTTGAAAGTTTGAACAAGCGATCCATACAGTGTAGTGGTGAGTCCAACATGAATACAACAATCTTATCTGAAAAACAATCAATAGAACAACATAATTTTTAACTTGTGTTTTTAAGGAAAAAAGTGTGGTATAGGCGTTAGTAGAATTGGCAAAATGAATCCAGGAACTAACACTGCCAAAGATGATACTTAGTTGACAATTCTAAACAATAGCTCTTGTTGCTAAAGCCTAAAGGTCTATTATCACTTTATATGGTTCACAGTAGTGATTTAGGATAATGTGTGTTGTTACCTAGCGTGGGATGTAAGGCTAAGTGCTAATAGCCTAATGCACCCAAACTGGTGTTAATTTGTCTTCCATGTTCTGGATTGAGTTTATGGTTTAAATAAATATATATTTAACTAAAAGATTCACAAGTCCGTTGAATTTTACCAGTGGTGCTGAAAATGTTGCTATATTTTTCTGTAAACTTAGTCAAACTTCTTATAAGTCAAAACTTCTTACATTGTGAGATGGAGGGAGTAGTTAAGTTCTCTTGTTTATTGTACTGAATTTTCAACTTTTCTATGTCTTTCCATTGAAGCTGATTCAATTGTTTTGGTTTGTAGATTTCCTATCTTAATGCACTCCGATATGGACTTAAGAGGATATTTTTTGGTGGATTCTTCATTCGTGGTCATGCCTACACTATGGACACAATTTCTTTTGCTGTAAATTTCTGGTAAAATTTCCATATAGGTTATTGTTTTTATGTTGCTCGACAGTAGCTTAGTTAATTTTGAAAAAAGTTTCCTCCACAAGTTCTGTTCAAGAAACCAACATTTGCTATATATTTCTAAGGTCAAAAGGAGAGGCAAAAGCCATGTTTCTGCGTCATGAGGGTTTTCTTGGAGCACTTGGTGCATTTATGAGTTATGAGAAGCATGGTCTTGATGACTTGAGGATACATCACTTGGTTGAACGCTTCCCAATGGGTGCTCCATATGTTGGCGGAAAAATTCACGGGCCTCCTCTTGGGGATCTCAATGAGAAGGCAAGTTCGTCTACTCTTGATCATGGTTACCTTAATGGTTTTGTTTGTTAAATATAATCCTTGCATATTAGATTACTTAGCTAGTAAGAAACACAGCTGTTTCACGGCTGGTAGTAGTGGTAAACTTAGACTCTACCTTAGCTATAAACTGCAGGGTGAACAGTATGTCGGTTACTGTAGAGACTACTGTAGCACCGACTTAGAAGTCCTATAAAAGGACATGTAACCCCTCAATGTAAGTAAGCTTTTCAGCTCACTATCAAATTAAGTTTCAGCTAGACTACTGTGTAGAATATAGATCCTTTCCAACAATTGGTATCAGAGCTTAGGTAAAGTGAGAGAGTGATGGCTGCTGCTGAAGCCAATGCTTCCATGTCGCCGTAGCGACGAGGTCGGCGCCACTCACCATCGCCGGCTCCACGGCGAGGTCGAGGTCGAGCAGCTGGTCATCGGGAGGTTGTTGTGCAGCGGACTATTAGGGAGGTTGGCGGTGCAGCTTACCCAATGCTCACAAGAACCAACTACACTGAGTGGTCGCTGATGATGAAGGTGATGCTGCAAGCCCGTGGCCTTTGGGATGCGGTGGAGTACGGCGACTGTGAAGAGCAGGAGGACAGGATAGCAATGGAGGCCATCTTGCGCGTTGTCCCTACTGAGATGATTCCATTGCTTGCCACCAAGGACTCCGCGAAGGACGCCTGGGATGCCATCAAAGTGATGCGCGTCGGCGTGGACCGCGTGAGGAAGGCAAAGGCGCAACAACTGCGCCGGGAGTACGAATCCATCTCATATCGAGATGGAGAATCCATCGACGACTTCGCCCTATGACTCACAAGCTTGGTGTCTCAGCTTGGGACACTAGGAGAGAGGATCGAGGAGCAGAACGTCATCGAGAAGTACTTGCGCGTCGTCCCAGAGCGATTTTCTCAAATCGCTGTGTCGATTGAAACCTTACTGGATCTCTCGACGCTCACCATCGAGGACGTCACTGGATGTCTCAAGGTGGCGGAGGAACGACGGCCAAATTCGGCGTCATCCTCTGCTGCAGCTGGAGGCCAGCTCCTCACAGAGGAGCAGTGGCTCGCGCGGCAGAAGGAGAGGCAGAAGGGCGAGGGCTCTTCCAAGCAGCCGCAAGGCAGTGCTCGCCGACGACCTCGTTCTCATCGCAAGAAGGGAGGCGCTGGCGGAAATGGAGTTGAGAAGGGCAACGACAATCGTGACACGGCACCTAACAAGTGCCACAACTGTGGCCGCCTTGGCCATTTGGCCAAGGACTGTCGAAAGCCCGAGAAGGAGGCGGCTCACCTGGCCTAAGCAGATGATGATGACGACGACGTGTTGCAGCTCTCACGAGCAAGCACGCGCGAAGACGATGATGTTGAGCTGTTGATGGCCCAGGTCTGTGAACTCAACAAGGACCTTGTCTCCGCACCATCATCTGTTTCCCTCGTCGAGCCACGCGCACATGTCAACCTTGGCGTCTCGAATACTATGGACAAGGAGGCGGCGTGGTACCTTGACACAGGAGCCACCAACCACATGACAGGCCGCAGTGACTTTTTCGCCGAGCTCGATCAAAGCATCACCGTCACTGTCAAATTCGGCGATGGCTCCATCGTCGACATCAAGGGCGCTAGCAACGTCATCTTCACCGGCAAGAATGGTGAACACAAGGTACTCAGTGGCGTTTACTACATCCCACGCCTAAAGAGTTCGATGAAGGCGGAACGAAGGGGCTGGTCGAGGATGGCATCATGCGCATCTGGGACCGACGTCGACGTCTCCTCGCCAAGATCAAGCGGGGACGAAACCGTCTGTACGTCCTCCGCCTTGAGGTCGCTCGACCGATTTGCTTGGCCGCGCGACATGACATAGCCTGGCGCTGGCATGAGCGTTTCGGGCACATCAACTTCGGCTCACTGGAGAAGATGGAGCGGAAAGGGCTCGTGCGCGGCCAGCCTCGACTAGAGCATGTCGAGCAGCTATGCGACACGTGTGTCATAACCAAGCATCGTCGTGCAGCGTTCCCGAAGGCGGCAAAGTACCATGCCCAGGAGCTACTCGACCTTGTCCATGGTGATATCTGCGGACCAATCACGCCAGCAACGCCAGGCGGCCGGCGTCACTTTTTGTTGCTGGTCGACGACGCCACACGATACATGTGGGTGGCGCTCCTAGCAGCCAAGAGTAATGCACCTGATGCCATCAAGAAGATTCAGGTGGCAGCCGAGGCCCACTGTGGGCGCAAGTTGCGGGTGTTCCGCACAGACAATGGTGGCAAGTTCACATCATTTGAGTTCGCTGCCTACTGCGCCAATGAGGGGATCCAGCGTCACTACTTCGCGCCCTACGCCCCACAACAAAATGGTGTAGTCGAGCGGCGGAACCAGACGGTGGTGTCCATGGCGCGGGCTTTGCTCAAGCAAAGGGGAATGCCAGCAGAGTTTTGGGGGGAGGCAGTGAGCACTGCCGTCTTCCTTCTCAACCGCGTGCCAACCAAGATCCTTATCGGCAAGACGCCATACGAAGCATGGCACAACAAGAAGCCGGCGGTCAGCTTCCTACGCACCTTTGGGTGTTTGGCATATGTGAAGGAGCTGCATGACGTTCGCAAGCTCGACGACCGCAGCACACCTGGCATTTTCATCGGCTACGAAGAAGGGATGAAGGCGTATCGTGTACTTGATCCAAGGACACGACGTGTGCGTCTCCCTCGCGATGTCATCTTTGATGAGAGCCGCGGGTGGGATTGGATGACGACAAGTGGCACAGATGTGCCACCTAGCAGCGACTTCGGCATCGAGTACCAGGTTGAGCAGACCACCAGGCATCATGCACCAGGTTCTGGGGGAGCCGCGTTGACACCATCAGTAGCCCCAACGCCGGCACATTAGAACGCTACTACACCATCCACTGCGACACCGACACCTACTGCAAGCGCCGTCGCAATAGAGTTCGTGTCTCCTCCCTCTCACGATGAGAGGATTGATGCGACGCACTCTGACACATCAGTCCGCTACCGCACCGTTGACAATCTAATCGGGGAGGATGCCCCGGTGCCAGGGCTTGTACAGCGGGAGCTCGAGGAGACGTCCTTGCTACTCGCAGAGCCTGGCGAGCCGTGCTCGTTCGCTGAAGCAGAACGCGACGAGGCATGGCGTGCTGCAATGCAGGAGGAGATCGATGCAGTGAATCGGAACAAGACTTGGGAGCTTGTTGATTTACCGCACGGCCATCGACCAATTGGACTCAAATGGGTCTACAAATTGAAGAGGAATGAGGCCGGGAAAGTGATCAAACACAAAGCTCGTCTTGTTGCCAAGGGATTCGTCCAGCAAGCTGGCAT
Source organism: Leersia perrieri (assembly GCA_000325765.3). Taxonomy (NCBI): domain Eukaryota; kingdom Viridiplantae; phylum Streptophyta; class Magnoliopsida; order Poales; family Poaceae; genus Leersia; species Leersia perrieri. The sequence continues at coordinate 13,640,976 of CM002487.1, forward strand.
CGACTTTGATGAGGTGTTTGCACCTGTTGCGCGCATGGAGTCAATTCTTCTCCTGCTTGCGCTCGCTGCCCAGGAGGGGTGGCGCGTCCATCACATGGACGTAAAATCTGCCTTTCTCAATGGAGATTTGGCAAAGGAGGTGTACGTCAAGCAACCTCTCGGTTTTACCGTCGCTGGAAAAGAAGACAAGGTCCTACGCTTGCGCAAGGCTCTCTATGGCCTGCGGCAAGCACCAAGAGCCTGGAATGCGAAGCTTGATCGCACTCTGAAGGAGCTAGGCTTCGAACATAGCAAGCATGAGCACGCCATGTATCGGCGCAACAATGGCGGTTCTGTTCTGCTTGTCGGCGTCTATGTGGATGACTTGGTGATCACTGGACCATCGACGGAGGCAATTGGACGATTCAAGGATGAAATGAAGGAGAAGTTCCAGATGAGTGATCTTGGCTTAGTCTCCTTCTACCTTGGAATTGAAGTGCAACAGGGAAGAGATGGCATCTTCCTAAACCAGGGGTGCTATGCACAGCGCATCGTGGAGTCGGCTGGCCTTAAGGATTGTAATCCTTGTGCCACTCCAATGGAAGAAAGGCTCAAACTGAGCTGTGATAGCACCGCACCACCCGTCGACGCAACAGAGTATCGACGGTTAGTTGGCAGTCTCCGCTATCTTGTTCACACACGGCCAGACCTGGCATTTTCTGTCGGGTTCGTGAGTCGCTTCATGGAGCGACCAACTGAAGAGCATATGCTGGCCGTGAAGCGCATTCTGCGCTATGTCACTGGCACACTGGAGCACGGTCTTCACTATAGTAAGGAGACAAATGAGCAGCGGCTGGTTGGTTACAGTGACAGCGACCATGCCGGCGACATCGACACTAGGAAGAGCACGAGTGGCTTGATGTTCTTCCTTGGCTCAAGCTTGGTAAGTTGGCAATCTACCAAGCAGAAATTGGTGGCTCTATCCTCTTGCGAAGCAGAGTATGTTGCAGCCACCAGTGCCGCCACACAAGGAATTTGGTTGGCCCGATTGCTAGGTGAATTCAAGGGAAGAAAAGCTGAAGCAGTCGAGCTAAAGGTGGACAGCAAGTCCGCGTTGGCGCTGGCCAAGAACCCTGTCTTCCATGAACACAGCAAGCACATTGATTTGCGCTATCACTTCATCAGAAGTTGCTTGGAGGAAGAAAGCATCAGCGCCAACTTCATCAACACCACGGACCAGCTCGCCGACATTCTAACAAAGGCACTAGGATGGGTAAAATTCCACGAGCTACGAACTAGGATTGGAATGGTCCAAATTAGTCCAAAACTAATGCGCAAGGATTAGGGGGAGAATTGTTAAATATAATCCTTGCATATTAGATTACTTAGCTAGTAAGAAACACAGCTGCTTCAAAGCTGGTAGTAGTGGTAAACTTAGACTTTACCTTAGCTGTAAACTGCAGGGTGAACCCCTCAATGTAAGTAAGCGATTACTGTAGCACCGACTTAGAAGTCCTATAAAAGGACATGTAACCCCTCAATGTAAGTAAGCTTTTCAGCTCACTATCAAATTAAGTTTCAGCTAGACTACTGTGTAGAATATAGATCCTTTCCAACATTGTTGGTTACTGGGGATTTAGTAGTTTTGTAGTTTCTGGCATCATGTTGTTATCGGGATGGAAACCACACTCACCCAACTAAAATCAGCACATGCACTGAAATGACACTTGGCTTTTTTTTTCCTGCAAACTGCTGCTGGAATGAGTTGAATTCTTTTCCACCTTTTTGTACTACTCTCTTGGCTCATGGTTAACATTCTCTGGCTCCCTACTAGTCTATTTGATCTATTCAACATGTTTGATCACAAGATCAATAATCTTATAATCATGTGGATCTGTACTTCTTTTTCAGATATCATGGATGGAGAAGTTTGTGCAGAAGGGTACTCAGATTATAGCACCTGTACCTGTTGGATTTCCTGCAACAACAGGCATGGGAGGTTTTGAAAGGCCTACTGCCAAGGGAGACATTTTGCGATCAGATGCAAGTGCAGCTTTAAATGTTGGTGTTCTCCATCTTGTGCCCACATTGGATGTCTTCCCGCTATTAGAAGATCCAAAGATGTAAGTCACAACCAGCCAGTTCTCCTCTCATGTCTATAACTGTTATTGCAATTTTGGAATATAAGGGTACCAGTAGTAAATTCGTTATGGAATCTGAAGGCCAAGAAGCTAAAGATAGCAGCAACAAAGTCATCACATGTTGAAACATTTACAGAAGTAATTGAGATGCTTTAGCATATAACTGGACATTTGAAAATTGCAATCTCCATAATTATTAATATAAAGAACTGTACTGCACCCACGGCAACCAGGGGTCTTGATTTGACTCAACTCAGAATCATCTCGTGTTAGCTCAGGATTAAGCAATATGAGCTCTTTCAGAAACAGCTATTACTGTATTTACCAATTAAAATGACAGTAGTTTATATACCTTTTTTTTTGTCATTTGCGATCAACTTATTCAAAGCATTTTTATCCTACATATACATGCCAAAAATGCTTGGGGACAAGTGGTTTTATTGTGTTTAAGCTTGCTGATGGTCTGATGGAACTATTGCTATCATGTTTTCAGCTCAATTTTAGATCCCTTGTAAGTTGCAATATATTATCTGTATTGCAGGTATGAACCAAACACAATCGATCTCGACCTGAATGAGTACAAGTATTATTCTCCTTCCCCTTGATTATTGATATGTTAATATGGGATTGAATCCTTTGATGATATATGAGATTTATGATGCCAGGTACTGGTTCAAGGTTTTGTCAGACCACTTGCCTGACCTCGTGGACAAGGTACGGCGTGCTTCTTGCAATACCCTTTTATAGCTTACTACAAGATTAGTCATCAAGATTTCTCTTTGACAATATAATTATTTTTCATGCTCCCCTCCTCCCTCCCTCTTGTGAGTGTGCATATGTGCTACCTATCTCATCTCATTTCTCAAAAATTGCCACATTGGGTCCTCATAAGTTATACCTAAATAATGAAGCCTCAATAACATGCCACCAATTTGCAGTATTTATTATTATTGCTTTTGTTGGTTTACAATTAAGCATGATTATACTCACACGAATGTTCCCATAAAATGTACATTTCTTGTCAAGAAAAGGTTGGCATTATAACCAGTAACAGGTCTAGCAATACTATATGTTATAATTTATCTATTAGCAAATTATGAATACACATGTAAATGTTATGTTGGAATCCCCACATCAATTCCTGCTGTGAGTGTGAAAATTGTTCTTTTTTTTACTAATGAATGCAAGCTATTGTTGGTAGGCGGTTGCTAGTGAAGGTGGGACTGATGATGCCAAAAGGAGGGGTGATGCATTCGCACATGCCTTTTCTGCCCATTTGGCAAGGTACACAGTTGCCATTACATGACATTAGTTAGTACCTTTCTGTTTTGTTATTCAAAATTAGGCACTGATAATCTCTTAGTCTCTACTCTTTAAAGATTGATATTCTGAAATTCATTATGCTCTATCCCTTAGCTTCCTTTTTTGGTTACCTTTAGGTTGATGGAGGAACCTGCTGCTTATGGAAAGTTTGGTCTAGCCAACCTGTTGGAGTTGAGAGAAGAATGCCTGAGAGAATTTCAGTTTGTCGATGCATATGTTAGCATTAAGCAAAGGTTAGTTCCTCTCTTTCTTGCTCTTTATGTGGGTGTGGTCTTTTACTTTTATCTAACTTTTCTGTTTAATTTTGTGTAAAGGGAAAATGAAGCTTCACTGGCTGTTTTGCCTGATCTCCTGATGGAACTTGATAGCATGAATGAGGTAGGAGACAGCAGTGCTTGTCATTCTGCTTAGCTCAGGATAATTTAAGCTCAGCACCTAGCAGAACTGATCTGGATATTTTTGGTTCTGTAACTATGTTTTCAGGAAGCTAGATTGCTTGCACTAATTGAGGGTGTCCTCGCTGCAAACATATTTGATTGGGGCTCTCGAGCTTGTGTGGACCTTTACCACAAGGGAACTATAATAGAAATTTACCGCATGAGCCGCAAGAAGATGCAACGTCCTTGGCGGGCAAGTATTCCAAATTTCCAATTGTGACCTCCAAATATTATAGTTGTACTCCAAGAGTTACCCAAACTACTTCAAAACTTCTTTACTATGATTGCTTTGCTGTGTTTATATTGCTATCTTTTCTTTCAGATTGATGACTTTGATATGTTTAATAAGAGAATGCTTGTTGATAAGAAGGACCAACCATACAAAAGAGCACTGCTTTTTGTTGATAACTCAGGGGCTGATGTGGTCCTTGGAATGATTCCTTTAGCGCGGGAATTATTACGCCATGGAACTGAGGTAAAGTTAAACAAACTGAGAGGCTAAAAACAGATCATCCTTTATTACCTTTTATGCACACTGCTTCAAATTATAGAGAAAGACGTGAAACAAGCAATATATTGGATGACGGCCATTCATTTAATTGACATTTCTGTTCTCCTGCACATCAAAAATATCAAATAAACCGTGAATGATAGATTGGGATATTGTCATTTTTAACCTAAAATTGATGTCTTATGTAATTTAACCAACCTTGTGAAATATTTCTTCCGTTTATAAATATGTTGTTTTAGACATTGCCATGGTTTCCAAGATGCTAAATGAGTAGTTAGTAGTGGACCGCAATTTTTTATTTTAGTATGCTTGTATAACCCGACAAAATTGTAATATTATGAAAGTGGTTTTTGAGACAAATCTACAATTTCATAGCTAGAGAACTAACCCTTAAACTGAAATAAATTAGCAAACCTTTATCATGTCCATTTTAATGAGTTCAATTGTATCAGATCTACTTATATCCATATAGTTAGCTTGGTCGGGTGACAAAGTGTTAATTTTGTAGGTGGTATTGGTTGCAAATTCACTGCCTGCTTTAAATGATGTTACAGCTAATGAGCTTCCAGAAATTGTGGCTGAAGCTGCAAAGGTACAAGTGAATATAAATTTTGTATTTCCTGTCCATGCTAGGCGTGTTGATAAGAAGGACCTTTTGCCCTAAGTTCTGTTATTGTTTGTTATGTACTACAGCATTGTGGTATACTTCGGAAAGCTGCAGTGGCAGGTGGATTAATTGTTGATGCTATGGCTGGCATCCAAGAAGATCTGAAAGATGAACCTGTGTCAGTTCCCCTTATGGTTGTTGAGAATGGATGTGGCAGCCCATGTATCGATTTCCGGCAGGTTAGCTCAGAGCTTGCAGCTGCTGCGAAAGATGCTGATTTGGTAAGATAGACTAGCTCTTTGAACTGACTGCATTTTCTCATGTAAAATAAATTGGAAAGTTTGATATGCTGTTTATTGTTCAAATGTTGTGCAGCTAATCTTGGAGGGAATGGGGCGATCACTACATACTAACCTCAATGCTCGTTTTAAGTGCGATACTCTAAAGGTACCTGTTTGTCCAAACAGCTAATTTATTGGAGCACAACTACAAACTTAAACTTGTCAGATCCTTTTTGGCTAAATCTCTAGTATAATGTAACTCTGCTGATGTACTGGATCAACATTGTTAAAGATGTTGTAGGCACAGTGTGAACACGGTAGAGACGTCCCTAACTTAAGCAAGTTACATTAGTTGGAGACAATTCTCAAAGGCAACCTTCAGAGAAAACATTAAACAATGTGGTGGAAGGAAGTGATAGGAGTGAAAAATGTTTTAGGAAGAACCTTTTAGATCGAACAGCATGGTTGCCTCTTGAAGTATTAATGGTTCTTGCATAGTTGGGTTGAACTCAACTGGAAATTTGTCACCTGTCTGTCAAAATGTTCAAGTTGATAAAAGCACTACATTAAAGCTTTGAATGGTGGTATCGTACTTAAAGCTTGTATATTTTTACATATTTAACACATGACTTTATTTGCAGCTTGCGATGGTCAAGAATCAGAGATTGGCAGAAAAACTTTTCAATGGAAATATATATGACTGCATCTGTAAATTTGAACCTGTTCCTTAAACAATGTATAAGGTGTTAAGTGGATTTGGTATGCTCTAGCACAGGAGCACCTAACAACAGGTATTGCTATACTGTCAACATATCACCTTTTCTTATATGGCATATTATAAATATGTTTAGTAAAGTTACTTCTATTCGTGCTGAACCTATATAATAATGTATTCTTACTAGTTCTACCGTTGTATTGCAATTTGCAGATGCAACTCAAGTCATTTGTAACCAGTGGAGTGGGGTCATGATATTAGTAGCACATGATCCAAGCAAAAAGGAAGATATACCGCAAGAACTAAGATCCTTTCACAATATAGTACTTGTTCATTGCATGGTAAAGAATCAAAGAAGTATTGTTGTGAATAGTGTTATCTAAATTTTCGTGAACCTGTGTACTAGGGAGTAGCGACATAATAAAGACTTGGGTAAAGAATATTTGCAGAAAGCATACAAGGGCACTCACCATTTGAGAGAGCAAGCTTGATTTATCCTCAAAGATCCAAATCAGCTCGATGCAATATTGAAGTTTCTACCTTGTGAGCTTATGACCAACTGGCCCGGTTTACCTTAAACACCCTCCCTCCCAACACTGCTTCTGAGTAAGTTGAGAAATGACAGTGTGAAACACAAGGAAAAAGAAATGTAGGGAGCTAGTATGTTGATTAGCAAATCGACAACTCGTACATGAGTTCCATTGCAAATGGAACCAAGCACTACACAAAGTTGATATCATAAGCTTTGCTCCCATCCGCCCTGAAGATGCCGAAGTGCCTCTCCAAACTCGGGAGTCGGGTCTGCCATCCTAATCATACAAATCAAACAGGAACACCACGGGCACGCCGGGCCGCGCGCGGTATCCTCCACCATCTTGGCATTGTAGGCCTCGCCGTCACCCACCCGGTCTCGTCTCCGGCCTCGCGTCGTTCACGTAGCTGATGAACGTGTTAGATTGTTCACCATGAACGGCGGGCCGTCAGCGGGTACGACGCAGCGATCACTCGCCTCCAGCCGGCGCCGCGTCGCTGGGGGCATTGTCATGTCGAGAAACCTTACTGCTACGATTGGATCCCGTGCAGACAAAAATTTCACCAATACATCGATATGTTCTTCTTTCCCTCTACGATGCTAAACCTTACTTGTACGATTGGGCGCAGTGCAGTCCCTCCTACGATGCACCAACTGAGTGAGGGCAATTTCTCTATTACTATTATTTTATATAATTGCAGTTTGGGCCACATATTATTACCAGTGTTTCACTTTGGACTACCACTTATTAGATCATGTTTTCACTTTGGACTCCTCCGTTGCAAAATAGACCACCCCGTGTTTAGATGACCCCGTGCTTGGTGGTTGTTCATCTACCCGTCTATTCTTCAAGATCTGCCTGCTGTCCCGATGCCTTGAAGACTGATTTACTTCAACCACGTATGGCAAACCAATCTAGTGCTAGCATGCCAAGCTGTTGCTTTGTTTTATGCAATGTCTAGAAAGATTTGGTCTTGTACATGAAAAAGATTACTGGTCACCCTGGGAACTGTATAGATTTTGGTTCTAACTGCTAATCGATCAAACTTAACTATAGTTAGTAGCTAGCTGCTGGACCTTAGGGTAGCAGAGCAATCCAGTGATGAAGAAAAGGCTAGCAAGATAGGCTGGTGTAGTCCAAATTGCAAGTTTGCAACATAAAGCGGAAAACACTAGTCCGAAGTGAAACAAACGGTGGCCCAAAATGAAATGTAGCCTAAAGTGCATTCACTCTTATTTTATATGAGTAAGATAGTGACTACAATCAGACACAATTGAAAGCACGTTATATGTACCCATATAGTAAAAAGCCTGAATTATGTGACTTTTCTGAGCTAGAAAACTTTGAAGCAAACATGTAAGGTCTAAACAAAGTTTAGTTAAGTTCAACTGTTCTAGACGGCATGACTTGAGCCAAGTGAAAGACGATGGCACTTGCCAAATTCTTAAGAAGTCACCACAAATATAACTAAAAGGACATGATGGAATAACAGAACATATCCAATCACATCTAATCATATAGTACTAATAGATAATAGCAAAAGTTGTAATTTCAACAGAAACTGTGGCGTTGCCTGCATTTCCTCCACTTGTCATGCTCCTGTTGTTGCCAATCAAATTCTAAAACCCTGCAAACAAGAACGCAGTAGTTAACCATAAATTCAACAAGTATGCACACGGAGAGCAATTGGTAGTATGCAGGGCAATGAGGTTACCTTAGAGATTTAGAGATGACGCCGCCACACCCCATCCCCGTAGCGTGCCATGTAGTACTTGAAGAAATCGGACCCTAAGAGCAGATGGGGCAGGATGACGCCGCACGTCCCAGGATCAACGCGGTCGTCTCTTGGAACAAAGCTGGTGGAGAGCACCTGACCGACGTGCATGTCAACGGTAACCATAAGCTGCTTCGCATTAATGCTGTTCGCATCAATGATGTCGTCGTCATCATCATCATCGTCGTTGGTGCTGGTGCTGTAGTAGTCCACAAACAGAAGATGGAGGGTGCCATCCGTCGTGCTCAGGATGGGATTCATTGGTGGCGACCAGGGCATTGGAGTGGCCGTCCCGTCAGAAGACTTGTGCTCTAGGGGCAAGCTCGAGTATGCTTGCTCCCATATGTCTCCAACCCGGAGGTCGCACTCTTTGCTCCACACCCAGGATTCCGGCGTCAGGCTCCACATGGTCACCTTACGGTCCTGGAGATCAACATTGGTCTTGCGGAGGTAGCCTTCGATGGATACGAACTTGATGGTGCCGCTCACACAGGCAATAGAACGGTACTCCTCCACCGGAGAGGACTCAAAAATCGGGCGAGTGCCGACGCCGTCGTTACAGCAGCCCGGTGGCAGATCGACGAAGATAAGCTGAACATTGTGGCGGTCACTCTCTAGCAGGTCCCCAAGACGGCAGACCAGGATGCCATGCTGCAAGTCGGCCCACATAGCCATGCCATTGAGCACGAACAGCTCATTTGCAGTAAATCCCCTCTTCGCCACCTCCTTGGGGAAGATGGCCGGCTTAATCCCCCACTTGGGAGCGCAGGTGCTGGACGACGGCGATGAGTCGGGCGGCGGCCACAGGCAGACGCAATCTTGTCTGGGCCCCCCCTTCCCGTCAGGGATGGCACGCCCAAGGAGGACGATGGAGTAGTGTCTAACATCACGTCGGACTGGGAGAGGCCGTATGGTGACGGCGGGAATCACCTTGCGATTGGGATAGGCGGATTGCAGATCTGGGGCCATGCAGATGGATGCATCGGAGGCGTCGTAGACGAGGTAGAACCGGGAGGAGGAACGACACATGGGGAAGGAAACGGACATGACAATGATATGCTCGTTCGTAGCAAGCAACTCGGCGCGGACCAGGCCCCCCATCGCCTCTTGCTCGACTCTACTCATGATGATAAACATGGTGGAGTGGGCCGGAGGGGCGACGACTTGCGCCCCGATACGCACGACCCACTCCATCAATTCGTCGGGGAGGCCGTACTTAGTGATGCGATCGCACCTCAAGATCTCAGTCTGTCGCATCTTCCAATCCCCCAGCTCGTGAACAGCCAGAACCCTCCGCTCCAGCACAACCGAGGGAAGCACATCCTTGCCATCGACGAGGCTATGCGGAGTCAAGCAAGAATAATGATGCCCAGTCCCGGCGGCCATGGCCGACGATTCCGGTGGACTAGCTTTTGTGAGTAGATCTAAACGGCGATTCGACTTTTCTTCTCTTTGAAGTGGGCGTCGAGAGAGAAAGAGGAACGGAAAAGTAAGGGGATCGAACAGGTTAGGTTATATGGCGCTGCACAATCCGCGTGGAAGGAAGATAAGGTTTCTGGATTCGTTGGATACTGGAGACGCGGATAGACCCACTAACGGACGGCAGATATAGGTCTCCAACAAACACAAGGGGAGAAGGATACGTACGTGGACCAGGCGATTTCTCCCCTCTTCGGCTCTTCCTTCCATAGTCCGATTCAAATTCTTACCCCTCAAATTTAGACATATTTCAAATCCCCTTAAAACTTAGCATTATTTTCTTGGTCCACAAAATTTCTCCAAATTCTTTGAATTCTTTAGCCTAGTCTTGAACTGGGCGATTGCATAAAAGCCCCTCTCTTCGACCCAATTAAAATGCGGTTAATTTAGTCTCATGCCATTGCAATTTTGATTTGGCATTGATCTAATTTTTTTAAAATAGTAATGACATCTACCTGATTTGATTTCGTGAGTAGTAATGATATTTTTCCAAATTATAAAAAAATAATTGCATAGAACCAATTAACCTTATTGTTGATTGGGTACTAGGTGTTTGATATCCCATTTCAAAAATAAAAAAAAAAAGTCTGATCTCGGCTCATGCCCACTAAATCAATCCAAACCGCAGCTCAAGCTCAGCCTACTTCCATCATAACCAATTCTGGCCCAAACTCAACCCAAAGACCCACTCATCCACCCGAACACGTCGGCCCTATACAGCAGACAACCGCCGCCTCTCAGTCTCAGATTGCGCCCCGCCCGTGTGCCTCACAGTTCACGCCCACAGGCCATACATAGCCACGGACGCCCAAGCCACCGGCGCGGCGCCACCACTCTCTGCTCGCCATAGCCGTCGTGCTCTGTCCGTTCCTCGTCGCATCTCGCCGTCAAGCCGATTCCAGATGATGATATCTTCCGTTTGGTTTATATATCTTTGTTCACCCTAGAACCATCCTCCATCATCATCTTGGTCTTGACCATCCATCCCTAGTCACCTCTCACCGGCGAGCTTCCCATCAGGGACCGCGCGCACCATGAGTCCATGACGGCTCCTCTCCGGCCCCGAGAAATAGAACCTCCTCATCCTCAGCCCCTCGCCTCGCTGCGCAACCCACGGGAGCGAGCGCCGTTGCCCTGTTCGGCCTCGATCCACGCGCGGCTCGCTCCTTGCCGCCCGCGTACCCAATCGCCGCGCCTCTCGTGCGCCTTCCCGGTCTCTCTGCCGTCTCCCAACGACGTTCGGCATTCCTCTCCACCTTCATGATCCTTGCATGCATGAATAAATTCTTTTGGTTTGCCAGCATGAAAGATTTTTCTAGATAATGTGCAAACGTAATGCATGCTTAAAAATGTCAAAGTAGGGTGTTAGTAAATTACTTCCGATTACAAATCTTATTTGTATGTACAACTTTCATGCTAAATAGTCAGATTACCCAAAACATAATATTTGCAAAACTATGACAACTCAATGTGAAAACAGGCAGTTATTTGTTAACGAAGGGAGTAAACCGATTGCGTGATGGATAGGCCAACGGGCAGAACAGATACTTATAGATCGGTGGTTGCCATCAGGCATAAGCATACAATATTCGGTCCATGTGAGGCCGATATATAGTGGCAAGGTGGTTAAGTTCTGAAGATTCCGTTAAGAGTAAGCACTTCAAAGACCAGATCGACTCCTTCCAAAGATAACAAAAAACATAACAAAACAGATCGACAAATTAAGCTACAGCAGTACAGACGGCAGACTTCCCTCTTGCATCACAGCTTTTCAAGACCATGAGCACAAACTTCCTCTTACCTCCCTGTGTCTAACTAAATCTAATCAGGTTTGACATGCGATCAGTTCGTCTAGAGCAGTGGAACTTGTACGATCCGTGCCTGCAGAAAAAAAGACGTAATGAATCAGTGTTCTATGCAGGGGTGCAGGTACCCATAATACAACACTCCAAGTGGGCTATGTGAAATGTGCAAGTTAGTTTTTGACCAGATCAACAAATAAACCAGAGTTCACAAGCATCTAAAGTATGGCGATTCCATAGAAACCAACCCACAGTTCCTGCTCCATCTGCAGTAATGACAGCCAAATGACCAGCTCCAATGTCTAAATGAATCTGTCAGAACAGATGTGTAGGCTGAAAATATTTTGGTAGTGAGCCAGGGAGCCAGGGAGATCCAATGTCTGAATAAAGATGCCTTCTACTCTGTATATACACTAGGCAAGTGACTTGGGGGAATTGTGGGTACTGTATTAGCATGAACAAATGAATGAGCTGCTAACCTTATATTAGTGACCAACATATGCTCATTGCCCAACATGGTTGAGAATTTTTATTCTGTAACCTTATATCGTTTAAATTAAGTACCAAATGTTTCCTGAATCCTAGAGAGGAGTTCCATTTCTAGAACTACACTAGCTCCATTACCACAAATTCAAAATATGAACCTATCTGAAAACAATGGCCTACAGACTACAGAGTTTCTCCATATGCTTAAATCAGTAATATTGAAACAGCAACCAACCGGGATCAGGATCAGAATGTAGGGTCAACTGGATGGCTGTTAATTAATATTATCAAGTACAATTGTAATCTGATTCCAGCAATAAGCTTCTTATTGACAACACACTTCTAATCCTACTGCCAGTACAACATTTCACACATCTCCAGCTGGATTGGTCATTTAGATAATCACATTTAAGCCTAGGAGATACACAAGATATTTTGTTTTCATCAACCCAGTCATCAGAAAGACACCTAGAGACGACTGGCGATCAGTTGACCTAGTGCTTTATTGCTCATAAATAGCAAAATCGACCAACTCTCACGAGTTCATCGCCTATGCCATAGAAACATCGCCTTTACTCGCTCACCAGCAAAATGTCATATCCATCCTAGACTTGCAGAATTCTAATTCCTAACCAACCAGCATCCAAAATAAACAAATCCATCAACTTAGATCACTAAACATAAAGTACTATGGTAAATTGCATTGCATGTACAGTTCAAAGATTGAGAAAAAATGGAGCAAAACTTCAGGTCTTTCAGGCTTACTTGGATCTTTGGGGCACAAAAACTAGCCTACAGCATAATAATCTTCATCTTCATCAACAATTCTGTGCTCAAACATTGTACGCCAACCAAGAATATTGTCAATATCCATCTTTTCCTTTGCAGCTTCTGTCTGATTGTACTCATGCAATAGGCCTAGAAGCATCTCAGGAAGAAACTTGCTGTCTAGGATAGCAAAGAAGTTCTCAGCCTCTTCCATGGTGACCTATGAGTGATTAGTTCAATTATAGCATGTTAGTTAACTTAGAGAAGAGGAGTAAATCTAAGAAATAAGTGTCATACACACCTTCCCCCCTTTGATGGTATGGATAATAAAACACCTCACATAATCGAGTTTGGATAGAGGACACCGTTCCAGATAATTTTTAACCACCTCAACTCGGCCTGTGTTTGGATTCCTTCTTGTGTAATTCAAGACTTTGAGAGTTTGGTTGGTTGCCTTCATATCGGTGGTCCATACATCAGTATCAACAAAAGCATATTTCAGTTCCACCAAAGAGTATTCATCCAGGCCCTTTATGAATTCCCTCAAGGAACATATTAGCATTGCCCTCTCAGTGCTAGTCATGAAACAGCAGTGGTTGAAGATAAAAGACCTCCGCTTTCTCAGTTCCCAGCCCCAATTGTCCATGCCCGACACAATGAAATCTATCAGTGATTGCATGTAAATAGGGAAACGTCGGCTACCATCAGGATGAGTATAGCAGAAGTACTCTTGCAGGATAAGTGCAATACTGATCATATCCTTCATGTAGCCTCCAGGGTAAAAATTTACCAACTTGACACCAGCCTTAAACGAAAGGCGGTTGAAGCTTTCAATGTAGACAATGTCATCCAAAGTAAAATCTCCATCAAGACATTTCCCTGCTACATGCATCCTCTCCAAGAGCTCAAATAGCAATCTCACGGATCTACGCCCAATTGGAGACAGCTCTGTGATGAACTCGTCATAGTTTGGATTCCCATGTTTCAGTCTGAGCGGCAGGTGTTTTCTAACTAGCAGTTGATCTCGACTGTAGCAAGGTACATACCAAATGTCTGCAACCTAGAAAGGAAGGAACAACATGTAATTAGAATAATGCTTTGCATAGCAACGAGAGAGTACATCTGTACATGTAACTAGAAAGGAGTTTTACACAATCACATAAGACCATATATGTCAGTAGCCTAGCAAGAGAGCACATGTGTATTTTAAACAAAAAAGAGTTTGCACAAGCATACAAGACCAAACAGCTATTTAAAAGAGTTTGAATTGGAAAACAGGCATAACAAAGTTAAAACACATACAACCGGAATCGGATAAGTACTTACCCTCCTCTTATCCTTGGCCTAAGGGAGAGTGTACCGCCATGAATACTGGGTGGAAGGATTGTCTCATCACCAACAATTCTGGTCCCATACATGAGGTAGTAATCAGACACTTCGCAATTCTTGGACATGAGAACTTTCCCGACAGCAGCTCCAATACTTTCACCTTCTGCGACTTCCATCCTCTCTTTGAATTCAAGGAAATCCAGGTACAAATTCTCAATGGACTTAGAACAAGTTCCATTCCTCCAAAGGCTTTCAGTCTGTACAGCTCTCTGAAAATATGGATAGAAGGGAATGATGTTAGAGTAAAACTATAGCAAAAGTGTCTGGTTACAACAGCAAGTTTCACAAAAGTTCTCATAAGGTCCTATAAATTGTGCACATAGTTCAAGAAATATTTGACACCATACATAATCTAATAGCAAGATTTTGCACATAATCCTGTTCGACAGCCCTAGCTGCAGCAGCACAGCGGCTGCGCTGCAGCCAGGGATAGGCACAAAACACTATTCCTGCATTGCTGTCGCTGTAACTTCTAGAGCAGCCGAACAGGCGTGGTTGACTGTATTGTCAAACATCACAACACTTGTCTTTCCATATTAGATTTTCACCAACTAAAAATTGAACTTATGCATGGTTGAGTGTATTTTCAACATCAGAGTAATCAATTTCCAATATCAGATTTACACCAATTGTATATCAACATGTGCTTGCTTGATTGTATTTCCAAACATCTCACTAACGAACATCGCATAAGTACTTCGAATTGGACTTGTCCGTGTGTCCATGCTGTATCGAAATGGCTGCAACTACTGCATGCCACTGAGTTTTCCAGAGTACGAAATGGTTGCTATCAGTAAAACGTTAGTGGATTTAGATACCCCGACACCATGGCATAATCTAATAATAGCAAGATTTTGCACATAGTTCAATAAATGTTTGACACCACCGACATGATCAAATACTCCCTTGTCCATCCGTAAGAAAGCACCCCGTCCCCGTCAGGTCAGCAGAGAAGAACTATCATGCCCCCTTCCCTTCCCCGCCCAACAAACAAACATACAGCCGCCGGCATCGTACGCAGATCAAGGGGACGAAACAAATATACCTTGGTTTCCTCTGGTGCCAGTTGGTGCTGCTCGAACTTCATGGCGCGGGACGCGGTGGACGGGGCCGAGGGTTCGAGGGCGGGCTCCAGGGAGGGGACCTGCACAAGGACGTCGAGTGCGCCAGGATGGAGACCGGCGCCGCAGCGGCGTTGGCGTCCCGAAGAGGAGAAGTTGAGGAGGAAGCCGCCTTGCGGGCCACCGCTGCATCATCTTTGCTGGCGGCCTGGTGCTGAGGGCGAGACGGCGAGGGCACGTGCGCCGGTTCCTTGACGGCGGCCTGATGCGCCGCAGGGCGCAGTGTCGTCTCCGGCGAAGGCCGCACGGAGCCGGGTGGAGAGTGCGGTGGGCGGAGCAGTAGATGCGGTGGGTGCTGCCGCTGGTGCCCACGGCCTCGGGAGGCCGTCGGCCGCAGTGTGGAGAGACATTGCTTGGGCAGGGCGGGTGGAAGGAACTATAGGAGATTGGAATGAGGAGGTCGCGCGGCCATGGAAGGAGAGGTTTATAGCTAAATTCCTTGCGATTGAAAGTGACAAAACCCTAAGACGGTGGGGATCGGTGTTTGTCCGTACAAGCTGTTCTTTCCCCCGTATCAAGGGGTGTGTTTTTTATAAGTTGGGAAGAATAGCGATGCCCGTAAAACACGAAAAATATCATTAGCACGTGATTAATTGATTATGAGCTATTATAAATTTAAAAAAAAGATTAACTCTTATTATATAACTTTCGTGTAGATTTTTTTTTGCCACAAACGAAACACCCCGATAATATAAGAAAGGATTCCAGAGATCGTAATATAAATAAAAAGTGTCATGACAGATGGAACATATAATTACTACTCCATACTACTCTCTTCGTCTCAAAATGTAACTATCTAAATTATTTAAATTTGTCTTAAAATACAACTACTTCTACTCCAGATCTCATATCTACCGATCACAAACATACATCATTTAATTTCTCCACCTATCTTCAGAAGTCTTCTGAACTAATCACAATTCTTTCTCCCCGTAACTTTAATTTCTCCATTGCACTATGTTTCGGCGTTAGTTAACTCATCATCACTTGCCTATACAGAAAACTCATCATCACTTGGATCACTTGTATAACAGTATTACCAAGTAGTAGGTAGTAATAAATCCTTAAAATGTTTAAACAACAGTACTCGTATACACAGTTGTACCTCTACCCATACGCTTTAATTTTGACGTGTACTTCCTCCGTTCTAAAAAAAACTGAGTAAGAGCAAACCAAGAGATCATCTATATTTGATCCTCTATATGCCCATTTAAATGATCATGTAAAAAAGATCTCTCTTATGTATCCTTATGCACTCCAAGAGACCATTCATACCATATCATCTATACTCCAATCTCTTATATTTTAATAGTTTTTTCTAACAACCTCTCTCCTCTTCTCCTATCATATTGCTTGCTTCAAATATGAAGTAAAGAGAGAACATTCATATAGATGTTCTCTCTTCAATATGAATGATGCTATATTTTTGGATGATGTGACAGAGTATCTCTTGGAGCAATATTTTTCTTATACATACTCTATATTTGAGATGAAGGATGAGATAGATGAGCCGTTGGGTTTGTGCGTGTCCGTACGAGCTGTTCTTTCCCCCGTATCAAGGACGTTACATTTCTATCTCCTCTCTCACCTGTGTCTGTGCGTGTGTGAATGTTTCACATGTACTCCAACCTTTGAACTTTAGTTGACGGTCAATACTCCCTAAGCTGACCTGGATTGTGTGACAGTTTGAAAGAACAACGCCAAGTGATACCCAGGATCTTGGCGCAGGAGTGCAGGACCAGCTGTAGTGCGCTGCCGGAGAGAGACTTGCAGCGCATGCACTGGGCTCCAGTGCTCCACGCACCAGCTGCGTGTGATCGTGTCTGTGGCCTGCACGCGCATGCGTCCAAGCGGTCTGCCAGCGAGTTTGTAGTTTGTACAGCAGCACCCTGCACAAGCGCCGGCCGGGGCCGATTGCTTTACATTGAAAGGTCAAAGGGCGAAAGGTAACCAGATCGGTTGTTTGACTCCCCTTCCCCTTTTTCCCATATAGTGAATTGGGTTAATTGGATTTAGGTCTTTTTTAAAAAAACAAACTCACTGTGAGGGAGACCGCTACGCATAATTTTATTTATTTATTTAAAACAAGGGCTACAAAATAACGTGATTGCTAATCCAAAAACTTAAAGAGTCTCTAAGATTTACATTTTGTCTAAACAAAAGAAGGAGCAAATCACTCTTCAGAGAAAATCTCCAAGAGCTGAAACTGACACCATTATTTTGCTTCCAAATATGTCAAGCTACATAAAAATCTTTTTCCATAAATAAGGAATCAACATGGTTGTTTCTCATCATTTGTATCATATCATCAAAATAAATAAAGAGAAGTATCCCAAATAAAATCAATGTGCCTCCAACAGTTCTTCTCAAAGAATAAGTGCTCGTAAGTTTCCCTCACATTTAACCAGCATAAAACATAATTAAGGGAGCTTACTTGAGGTGCACAATATTTTCTATCAAGCATATCCCTTGTATTCAATCGATCAATCATCATTAACCAACCAAAGTGTCCCGAGGGCTCGGGCCCAAGGCCATTTCTTAGCTGGGCAAAACGCCACCGGGCATGACCCCCTTCGGATCGCGCCGTTCCCCTACGCGACATACCCTTGGACCCGTATCACCAACACTAAGAGAGGCAGCGTCATCCGAAGAGGGGAGAGGCGATGGCGCCGACAACTAGAGAGGGGAGGGGCGGCGAGCCGGCGACAGCTAGAGAGAGGAGGTACGACGGCGACGAAAGTGACGACCGGCGGAAGAGGAGGAGGAGGCGCACTGCCGATTGTGGGGAAGAAGAGAGCAAAGGCGGTGGGGAATTAGTATGTTTAGGTCAACGTCATTTTAGTATTTTTATACGTCTAAATGTATTTTAACTATTTTTTAATTACATTCTTCACATAAGAGTTAAAATAGGGTCATACGACACTTTTAATTTTGAAAACTGGGGTCAGTTATGTAATTGTCTTTAAAGAAAAACTAAACAGATCCTAATCACAAAACTTTTACCGAAAAATGGTCTCCAACAATCCTCTAATATCAATAAAGAAAAATAAAAACCCTATCACCTGAATTATCGTTCCCCTACAGTTTTAATAGGTAATACATTTTTTTATTTTTAGGATATCAAATTAGACCATTGGATACACATACTAATTGAACCCAATAAACAAATAAAAAGAGAATTTTAGGGATAGAATTTAGACTCTTATGTGATCCTTTGGATTAAAAGCAATAAGGTTAATTGGGATTGCGGGCTTGCCCGATACATCAGAATTAGTGGTTTCGAATTTGCGTTGGAAAACAGCGGTCAAAGTTCATATAGTTTTGATCAAAAACATACCCATAGCATCGCCATCTTAATTGCCTCGAAAGATTCTAGTCATCCCTAGACTAGGGTTCACCTTTCTCCTGATCGTCCCCTTACCGTCCATCGGCAACATGGCGATTACCGCGTGGTAACCGCAGTAACCGCTGGCAAAATCACGTGAAATTTTTGTAAATTTTAAACGGATTTGGCAAATTTTGGCAAATCATACCATTGATGTTTGACTTCACGACTACGGTATTTGGATGGTATGAGGATCGTTGACACCAGGGTTATGCAAGACTAAAGCACAAGAAAGAAAGACAAAGGTTTTTTATACAGGTTCGGGCCCCCAATCTGACAAGTAATAGCCCAACTCCTGTTTATATTGGATTGATATCAGAATAACTTAGAGTACAAAGAGGGGAACAAATATGTGGATCTCGACGAGAACGTAGTCGAGAGATCGACTAGCTATCTCGGCGAGTAAATGTGGGGATGTTGTCGAGACCGTAATCGAGTAGACGACTGGCTGTCTCGGCAACTAGGCTTGGCGTGCTCTGGCTTCGTGGCTCTGGTTTCGTTGGCTATCATAGGTGTGTGGTGGATGTGTTGTCCGTCTAATCGGCCTCCTTGGCTTGCCCTTGAACCCCTCGAGGGGTCTTGTATTTATACCCATAGATGTCCCTCTCTCCAAGTAAGAGTAGGGAGACCTATATGGATATTATCCAAGTAGTCCTTCTCGTTTTTATGTAGAACTCTTTTTGTTCTTTCTTATCCGGAACTCCTTCTATATATGAGGTAAAATTCCTTATACGACTTGATATATGGTGGACCCTGCCTTAGTCGTGTACTTGAGGGTATATGATATCCGTAACTCTGACAATACCGCGGTAAGGAGACGGTTACCGCGCGCAGCATGGTGAATCCGCCCCAGACCTCTTTCACTACAAGAAAGAGAAAACTCGCATTCACTATATAGTTTTTAACTTTATGCGCTGTTATGGATCAAATAGGGTCTGAATACAAGTGCTACATCCGTCCCAAAATATAAACATTTTTTTGACTTGCCATAATCTTCGAGATGTTATATGCTATTTTATTTACATATTACAATAGTTTGTTTCATGATGAATCTAATAACATCGTTTTTACGTGATCGTTTATTTTGAGGTTTCCGTTATTAATAGTCAAAGTTTTTAATGTTTTACTTAGGCTTTTTTAAAAGTTGTTATATTTTGAGACGGTAGGGTACCAACTGTACTCAAGTTAACAATGGCCTTGTTTAGTTCCCAAAATATTTTGGGTTTGTGTGCCACATCAACGTTTGACCGGATGTCGGAACGGGTTTTTGGACACGAATGAAAAAACTAATATTATGGCTAGACTGTAAATCGCGAGATGAATCTTTTGGACCTAAGTAAGCCATCATTAGTATATGTGGGTACTATAGTACTTATGGCTAATCATGGCCTAATTAGGCTCAAAAGATTCATCCCGAGATTTCTAATCAAACTATGTAATTAGTTTCTTTTTTCATCTATATTTAATGCTCCATTTATGTGTCCAAAGATTCAATGTGACGTTTCTTGGGAAAAAATTTTGAAACTAAACAAGGCCAATGTCAAGAAGTTAAATGCCGACTCCGCATGTGATTCGTGGATTCCTCACTCATCACTCACCTCCACGCCCGCCCTGCCACTATGGGCACCGCCCACCGGCTCCTCCTTCTCCTGCTCGTCGTCGCCGCCACCACCGTAGCGGGGAGGAAGGAGAAGGGTATCGGCGACGGCTTTTGTTGGACAACCCACTGCTTTCTATTCGAATTTTGTTTGGCACAACGTTGCCCCGCCCAAAAGCAAAGTCTTCCTTTGGACTGCCTTCCACCGTCATTTATACACCAATGAGCGCCGGCATCGGAGAGGTATCTTCATCACTGCAGCATTCTTTAACTGCCCCCATATTGAAAATCTTGACCACCTCTTCCTCAGCTGCCACGAAGCCCGAGCCATCTGGACCGCGCTCGGCTTGGATGCCCAAATCATTGTGAGCTATTCATTTGATAGCCTTTGGCTCTCTCCCCAAATCCTAACCAATGACAAGACGAACCTTATTTCCCACACTTTCGTCATTTGCTACACGTGGAATATCTAGAAAGGCCGCAACTCCAAAATTTTTGGAGTGGACGAACCCGTTCTCCTAACAATTAGGAGATGTGCAGAAGACCTCCTCTGAGCTCTCTGATCCACTAAACCGTCGGTTAGACAGGCCATCATGGACCGGGCCCAAGAGCTCTTGAACATAGGAGATGGTTAGTTTCCTTTTTTTTTTCTCCCTTTTCTTCTTGCCCCTGTATCACTCCAAACTTTGTAATTGTTGACCAACGAAATAAAGAGTTCAGGCTGGCTTAACGCCCGCCATAGTTTCATCAAAGACATTTAACTATTCTTGGCTTAAAAAACAGTCAAATATTGTGTAGGTACACCCAAACGGCAATCAAATTTCATCTAGTCTTGATGAAAACCACACACAGTGCATGGCCAGCCTTCGCCATCGCTTAGGAAAATTTTAGCCGTCAAAAATTTGTTTCTCGATAATAAGAATGTTGACAGGACTAGCCGTCGACGTCTGATAATTGGAGAAGAAAAATCAAACAGTGGTTCACCATGTTTTCAAAATGTTTCAACGTTAGGTAAAAAATATGGTTTAGGCATTTTATCACTTGAGAAAAAATGATGAAAAAATGAGTAATATGAAATCACCGCTGTCTGCATAATTGAAGGAAAAAAAACAATGCAAGTCATAGACAACATGCGATCAAAAGAGAGCGAAACGCTCGAACATGTCAAAAGTGCAACAAACATTCTCGTTGAACGGTGAGGCATGTACAAAACAGTCCTTTATAATTGGTTAAGATAAGCAAATAGTGGCAGAAATATAGTAACTACGTTCTATAATATAAGTCACACACACGTTTTAATATTTAATTCTTTAATTATTTGATTAGTCTATTATTATTTTGAATATTATGTAAAGTTTGATTGTGACTTATTCTATATTATGAAACAGAGGGTGAGTAGCATGTGCTTACAGTCTTCTTGAACTTCCAACTTGCAGCAGCACATCAATCCCCGATTTCACGTTGGATTCCACCGTTTCGCTCGTCACTACGGACGACAGGATCTTCGATATACTAATTTGATCAATAATATTTATAAAAATATACTATTTTAAATTAAAAATTTACATATTATGAAAGTTTGCTTCATAATGAATCTATTAGCATTGTTTCTACGTGATAATTTATTTTGAGTATTTGATTTGAACATTTCTAAAAGTGATTATATTTTGGTTTGGAGTGAATAATAATACACCGTACTAGTGCTCCGTAACTCAAAGCCTGTGTTAGTTCCCCAGCCAAAATTCTTTTGACGTATATGGACACATATTTAAAGTATTAAACGTAGATTAATAACAAAACAAATTATAAATTTCAACTATAAACTACGAGGCGAATCTTTTGTTACTAATTAATCCATAATTAATAAATATTTAAATATTTAATGTAGCACTACATTGATAAATCATGATAAAATTAGGCTCAAAAGATTCATAAAAAAAATTGAAATCTAAAGAAAGCCTCAGTGTCAAACGGTCAAACCCACCGAGAACAAGCTATAAACAAACACTCCGCAATCGCCTAGTGAAATCCGAGCCGTCCAAAACCCCTCTTTAAAAAAACCAAAACCCGCATCAAATCCACCGGCGATTCGCAGATTCCTCACCCGCCACCATGGGCATTCTCCACCTCCTCTTCCTCCTCCTGCTCGTCGCCGCCGTCGAGGGGAGGAAGGAGAAGAGCGGCGGCGGCGGCGGCTGGGGGCTGCGGTTCCGGAGCGGGAGCGGGACTTTCAAGGTGGTTCAGGTGGCGGACATGCACTACGCGGACGGGCGGCGGACGGGGTGCCTCGACGTCGAGGTCGCCGCCGGCTGCTCCGACCTCAACACCACCGCCTTCCTCTACCGCCTCTTCCGCGCCGAGGACCCTGACCTCGTCGTCTTCACCGGTTGGTCTCTCCATCTGCTCCTCTACCCACCCAATCTCCTCCCCCCTTTGCTTGTTGATTAGTTAATTAGTTTACTCTGATTCATTATCATATCCCACCTAACTCCTCTGTCGCTAGCTTTTCCTCCGAATCCTGGTCAAAATACCCCATTTCTGATGCCAAATAATTGGGCAGTTTGTTTGCCACTGTAGTTAACTTAGAGGAACGATTTTAACCAGCTAGTATTTCTGTATTTGTGCTGTTAATGAGATCATTAGCCAGCTGAATTTTAGTTCTTGGAGTACTTCATATCCCCCTCTGACATTTTTGCAGAGGAGAAGTGTAGTTTCTGTGAACTTGATTCGTACTAACGTACAAGAAGAATGTCACGGGTTTCCAAAGTGATAAAGATGTGGGGGCCGGGCCACTGAAGCTCATTCTTTGGATTGGATTCAGAAATTCTCATATGTGCGGTGGGGTGGGGTTGCCATTTCTAATCATGCAGTTGATTGGTCCACTAGATCACTACCACCACTAGATGAACTGATCGCATGATGGCTACGTGCATGAGAGTGATTATCACTTGGACAATTACTGCACCCGATGGAACTATCTATAGCAGCCGTAGAGAAGAAGAGCAGTACAAATTAAATGTGGCTGCCCTTGTGATCTGATCAGCTCTTGATCACTGTATTGTTTTCGTCGCGTTGTTTCACGGGTAACCTTGGTTGATGTTCAAAAGCTGCACCTTTTTGCAGCCCCTGGATGCAACCATTGGCCCATCGCTACCTGTTTTTGTCTGTTTTGGCCTTTTGGACGTAAACAACACATCAATTTAGTATCCCTGTCCCATAATACAGGGATATTTGCTATACAAACATTTACATACATATGGTTACGTTTTATATTAAAAGCTGATGATGGCCAAATTTCACACTTAATAGTGATGATTGTTACACCTAGACTATGGTTGTGTTTAGATAAAAAAAAATTTGGCCAAAAATATCACATTAATATTTGCACACATATTTAAAGTATTAAACGTAGACTAAAAACAAAACAAATTACATATTCTGACTATACACTGCGACACAAATCTTTTGAGCCTAATTAATCCGTCATTAGCGCATGTTGGTTACTGTAGCACTTATGGCTGATCATAGCGTAATTAGGCTCAAAAGATTCGTCTCGTAATTTACATGTAAACTGTGCAATTGTTTTTTTTCATCTATATTTAATGCTTTATTTATGTGTCTAAAAGTTTGATGTGATGTTTTTGGGGAAAAAATTTTGGGAACTAAACAAGGCCTATGTTTATATAATCTGGTGGTGATCATTGTTGGGAATAGTCCCACATTGGAAGTTTAGGGGGAGTGGCACTAACTTATAAGTGGGGAGAGTTCCTTACCTCATGAGCTAGCTTTTGGGGTGTAGAAAGATTTTTTCCCGGTTGGGTTGGGCTCCTGCCTATGGGCCAACAAATGGTATCAGAGCTGGGCCCACAATCTCTAGTGCTCGTGCACACTCGGATGGTGTAGGTCCAAAACCCAGTGGACCGCGGATGTGAGGGAATAGTCCCACATTAAAAGTTTAGGGGGAGTGGCACCAACTTATAAGTGGGAGGAGTCCATCACCTCATAAGCTAGCTTTTAGGGTGTAGAAAGATTTTCTCCCGGTTGGATTGGGCTCCCGCCTATAGGCCAACAATCATGATGCTGCTATTTGGCAGGTGATAATATCTTTGGTGCGGATGCAACCGACGCGGCGAAGTCTATGGATGCTGCAATCGCCCCAGCCATTGACACGAAACTTCCTTGGGCTGCTGTGATTGGAAACCATGACCAAGAAGGTACACTGTCACGCGAGGGTGTGATGCGTCATCTTGTGGGCATGAAGAACACCCTTTCTCGATTCAATCCAGAAGGGATAGAAATCGATGGTTATGGGAATTACAATTTGGAAGTTGGTGGGGTTGAAGGAACATTGCTGGCTAACAAATCAGTACTCAACCTCTATTTTCTTGACAGTGGTGACTATTCTACAGTACCTTCCATCGGTGGATATGGTTGGATCAAGGCTTCACAGCAATTCTGGTTCCAGCAAACCTCTTCGAATCTCCAGGTGAAATAAGCTTCATATTGTTCCGAAAGAAGAATCTCCAGGTGAAATAAATCGAAATAACGACACCTCTGTAAAATGCAGACAAAATATATCAAGGAGCAACCAAAGCAGAAAGAGCCAGCGCCTGGTCTTGTGTACTTCCACATTCCATTGCCAGAGTTCAACAGCTTTACATCAACCAATTTCACAGGAGTGAAGCAGGAGGGTATCAGCTCACCATCAATCAACTCTGGGTTCTTTGCCAGCATGGTGGAGGCAGGAGATGTGAAGGCTGCCTTCATTGGGCATGATCATGTGAATGACTTCTGTGGGAAGCTCAATGGTATTCAGCTATGTTATGCTGGGGGAGTTGGGTACCATGCCTATGGGAAGGCCGGGTGGTCAAGGAGAGCAAGAGTGGTTTCTGTGCAGCTTGAGAAGACAGATGGCGGCGAGTGGCGAGGAGTGAAGTCCATCAAGACATGGAAGAGGCTTGATGATGCACATCTTACCACAATTGATTCAGAAGTCCTCTGGAACAGAGGCTCTAATGGTATGACATTCTCCTAATCTGCATGACTCGACTATGAAGCTTTGTCCGCATAAAAAAAAAAGCAAAACTACAATTAATCGTAGTCATGCGGATTAAAGATGATTAAAGATGGTTCTCCTAATCTGCATGACTACGACTATGAATTCAAGCTAGATAACTATATCTGACTGAGCAACGATAGTGAACTATCTTTCAGAGTAGTGTACAATCATTTTTTGTTAAACTATTTTTTTGGCAGAATCACAAAACTACAATTAATCTCAGAGTTGCCAATTGGCATTTTGAATTTTCGACAGGGAGGCGCAAGAAGGATCCTGATGATAGATGAGATACTAATATAGATGGGAGGACGGAGACAGTGAATGTTGCAACGTTACTTCACGTCTACACATCATGATGTGCTGTTTGCCAGTTTGTTTTACAAAATTCTCGATTATGTAAATGGACAAAAACATGTTACACGGCATCCATACTCTTCTTTTTGCGGTTGTAATTTTTCTCACCGAGAAAACATTGAATCGTAGTTTGTGTAGTTTCAGTAAAAATATTACTGCTTGCAATTTGCAAAAGCGATCAGATTCGGCAGCTGGAAGAGGAGAGCCAGGCTGATGGGCATCTACATTAGTGAAAAGGGAATCCCAAGAAGCAACTAGAATAAGCCACATCATCAAATAAATATGAACCATTGGATTCACAATCTGGATGATAATGACCGTTGGATTCGAAGAGGTTAAAAGGCCAAATAGTATTATCAAATGTGAGCGTGTTCTAGAACCTTGAAGAACATACCATAAGGTGTATGGATAACATAGAAATATAGGAGAATGAATACAACAAATAATACCACCTTACATACTGACCATATAATAGACTAATTGTAATTGTAGTAATGTGTATTTTAAAGTAGTCTATTGTATAAATGACAACCTCATGTTATAGATCACACGACCACAATTACTTCACTGCACCTAAAAAATTGTCAAGTTGATTTAACATAAAACATATTTACGATAAAGAGCCGATGCTTAGATACTTCTCAAACACAATATGACTGTCTTGCAGTTGCAGTGTATAATGGATGTGGCTATTTACATTATATCAAGAGTTATTATTAAGAGTGACATTATAAATTGGAGGTATGGTCTTGATGTATCATAATATTTTTTATAGTGATGTTATTAATCAAAAATCACGATAAATCGTTAATGTAATACAACATTATTTTGTTGTTATAGTAATGTTATTACAATTAATGCAAACATTTTTGATAATAAAGTTATTCGCGCGACTTAAAATATACTAGTTAGACTGAAAACAAAACCAAAACATGGCATTTATTCAACTATAATCTCGTAATTCACGAGCGAGCGGGGCCTGAAAGCTGGACATTTTGAAGAGCATCCTCAAGGGCCCTATGTGATTCCTTCTTGTGCTATAAGTATCATATCACATACTGATACTGATTTCTATTTCCCCAGATTACATATACACCATAATCAACAACAGATAACCTCTCTATGTTGTACAGCGGACATTCTCTCTCTATAAATATATGCAGTGGGAACGCAGGCACAAAGAGAAAGTGCTCGTATACAGATTCTGAATGTTAGCTCAACCGAGGCTGATGGGCACAGCACCTGCGTTTGGCATGAGATTCTACCTCGTGGAACAGCTGCTCATTTATGGAAATTGAACTGTGGACGATGATGAATCCCCCAAACAAACATAACCAGCAAGAAAATACCAGATCAAACGCCATTTTGGATTGGTTAATGCTATAGCTTGGAGTGTGGTCTCAGAGAGCATCCACCTTCGAAAGCATGGTCAAGAACTTCCTCAATGCGCTTCACAAGCAGAATCTACAGCAGCAGACCAAAGTAAAGTCAAATCAAAGGAATTTTTAGATAGCTAGACTATACCCAAAAGCGAAAACTCTGTTTACTGGGCTACACATGGCTCTCAACACCAGGGGCGAAGCCAGGATTTAGTAATTGGGGGTGCCGACGAATGTATTCGCGGGAAATCACCAATGACCCAACATATAAGTGATGGTGTAAATGTGTGATCCATATTATATCACAGTAAATCAGTTATAAGAGAGAGCGAGAACCCGCATTATCAATATAAACATAAATTTGTTTGTTGATATTGTTTTAAAATATATCAACATATTTAGTTGTCTATATATGTTTGTATGTACGTGCCCTAATATATTACTAGTACATCATTAAGAAGAAAAAATAAGTAGTACTAGTTTAAATTTAAATATAACTATACAGATGACACAACATCATACCTATTCATCGTTCTTAATATATAGGAGTAGGTCGCAATGACCGGTGCTTACGTAAAATAAACTCATAATGGCCAACTTAGCTAATTACTCACATTAGCAATGGCTAATTATTACTTCCTCTGTCCTCAAATGTTTGACGCCGTTGACTTTTTTATACATGTTTGACCGTTCGTTTTATTCAAAAAATTTATGTAATAATTATTATTTTTTGTATCATTTGATTCATTGCCAAATATACTTTTATGCAATCATATAGTTTTATATATTTCACCAAAGTTTTTGAATAAGACGAACGGTCAAAACATGTGTCAAAAAGTCAATGGTGTCAAACATTTGAGGACGGAGTAGTAGTCAGCTGGTTGGTTTGGCCATGGGGGGTGCCGGGCACCCTCCGGCACCCCCTGTGGCTCTGCCACTGCTCAACAACACTATCTACTACTACTATTCCTGATACTTCGGCTCTATGGTATCTGAAATATCTTTGAATGCTACTTTATCTATGATTTTAAATATTCTGAACAATTCGTGCACCATGCATGTATTACTGAGTAGCTTCAGAGCCTTAGAACATCCTCAACTGTAAACTACGTAGAGCAGAAGCTCGATACATACCTCCAAGCCAGAGAGAATGGGTGCTGGAACCTCAGCTAAGTCCTTCAAGTTTCTTTCTGGCAATATTACTCTCTTGATGCCATATCTATGTGCTGCAAGTACCTAAATTCCAGACAAACTTTTCAAGTTAGTCAAAGAGCAGACAGAGCATAGAAAATGGTTAAGCTTGCATCTTTCTGAAGTCAATCATATAATATATCATGAACCTATAGAGCAGTACCTTATCCTTAACACCACCAACTGGCAACACAAGGCCCCTAAGAGTCATCTCCCCTGTCATAGCAGTGTCTGCTCTGACCTTTCGATGGCTAAATAGTGACACCAACGATGTTACCAATGTCACTCCAGCAGAAGGACCATCCTTTGGCACCGCACCAGCAGGAAAATGGATGTGAATATCACGACTCTCCAATAAGTTAATATCAGAAGTAGGTGACAGATTGAGGTCAGCAGCTCTTGCTCTCACCTGTTAAAACAAAAGGAAACTATGAGTACCACCAAGCAAAACTATATATTTGAACTTAGGGGTCAGGTTCACACTGTTGGGGTTCTATTCCAGCAAAAATAAATGGAAAAAAACTTCAAAGAGCGACATCAGGTTCAACTAACATAAACAAAGGAAATATGACGTCACCAATGCATAACATCACCAAGGAAAAAAAATATGCTTACCCACGTCAGAGCTAATTGTGCTGACTCCTTAATTACATCACCAAGTTGCCCTGTCAGATGCAAATCACCCTTACCCACCATCGCTGTAGCCTCAACAAATTGTACCTCCCCACCAAATGAAGTCCAAACAAGCCCGACGGAGACTCCTGGGCTCGCCACACGATCTGCAGCTTCTCTATCATCAAATCTTGGAGGCTGTAGCACAAATACAACATATATCTGTAAGTAACACAAACAAAAAGTAGAACTCTGTAGCTTCTCATGAAACTATACTTAATACTTCAGATGTTTAGGCTCATACCCCAAGCACTTTTTCTAGCATAGCCTCATCAACAATCATAGGTGATGGATTCTCATAAGTATTCGAAATGTCCTGCCCCATAGGAATAACTTCCATTTCAACTTCACCGCCATCAGCAAGCCTTGAGTCCAGTAGAGTTGTAGTAATTGGTTGTATTTCCTTGCCAAGTCTAAGCGCACTATCTTGCTCTGCAACCTTGACAGCAGCTGCACGGGCCAATGCAGCTAGGTTCCGCTCAAGATTACGTACACCAGCTTCTCGTGTGTATTGCTCGATGATGAGTTTGACCATAGCCTGGAGAAATGGCAAGCATGATGTAACTCAGGAGTCGAGAACTTAACTGAAGCAAGTGGTGATATATAAATGGAAGGGAGTTAAGCAGTCCATCATAACTACAGCTGTAAGCAAAATATTGGACTGATGAGGTCGACTCTATTATTTAGCAGAGCTCAAGCATGGGAAATAGAAGATAAGTGGAATAACAGCGCATTTCCAGCCCCATTCACTAATCTTGCATTGCATATAAAGCAAACTAAGCCAATTTTAATAAAATAACAGGCAAAGAAGGGTGCAGCAGAAAACCGCATATTTGATATACCTCAGGGATCTGAAGATATGTAGAGCTCAACCCATGCTGTTCCAATACCCTTGGTATGAGATGCTTCATGGCTATTTTTAGCTTCTCTTCAGGTGTGTATCCTGGTAGCTCAATAACCTCCATCCTATCTAACAGAGGAGGAGGGATAGGTTGCATCCTGTTGGCAGTTGCAACAAATATGACCTTCGACAGGTCAAATGGAACATTCAAATAGCTGGCAAAAACATGTTAAGGAATTCTAAATATATTAAAAATAGATCACAGGTCGAGTAACGTAATCGCTTCTCTAAGCATTGTATAGCGTCAATTATAGTCAATTATAAGTGACCCAGGGCATAGAATTAGGGTCTACCTATAAATGTTTGGACAGATTTTTTTTCTATGATATCAGTCGGTAATGGGAGAATGAAACTGCAACAATCCAACTAAAATATGTAAATTGAGCAGTACATGAAAAGGCTATGTCTACAGCCACTGGTAGTGACCTTGAATAACCAGTATTTGCCTAGTCATAACCTAACACTAAAGGGCTAATCCCCAACTCAAAGAAACCAAACGAGTTAATAAGAAAATAGCATTTATTATACAAATTGAAAGGATACTGATCGTTGAACGTCTTATTCTGCTCAGGGTCAAGAACTTCTAGCAGCGCTGATGCTGGATCCCCACGTACATCAGAACCAGTTTTGTCAATTTCATCAAGAAGCATCACTGGGTTGCTGACAGATACTCTCTGCAATTTTTTAATGGGCAGAATATGAGTTTATTATATTAATTCAAGACTAAGTAGATTATTTGTTACTAGTGAAATAAGAAAAGGACAAGTGATAAAACCTTTAATCCGTCAATGAGGCGTCCTGGCATGCTTCCAATGTATGTTCTTCGGTGACCCCTAATATCAGCCTCATCCTTCACACCACCAAGAGAGATTCTTATGAACTTCCTATTTAGCGCCTTTGCTATCGACGATGCTAATGATGTCTTTCCAACACCAGGTGGTCCCACAAAACACAACACTGGACCTCTGGCATCCGGCTTAAGCTGTCAGGATTAACGCACCCCCATGAGAGAGAGAAAATACAATGGTACTGTAAGTACATAGAATTATGAATGTTTACCAACCTTACGAACAGCCAAATATTCAATAATCCGTTGCTTAACTTTGGTCAGCCCATAATGATCACGGTCAAGACTCTCCTTTGCAGCTCTAAGGTCAAGCTCCCTTTCTTCACTGACTTTTTGCCAAGGAAGTTCAGCAAGAAGTTCCAAGTAGGCTCGAGAGCTGCTATATCCAGGTTGCTGAGGTTGCATCTTTCTTAGACGTCTGCAAGAAAAACCAACTAGTTATAGGAACCCGCGGTACCACATGCCTGCACATATAGAATGAGAAGATAGGATAAATTACCTCAACTCCCTTTGAGCATGCTTCCAGATATTAGCAGGCATACCAGCATTCTGCATCTTCCTTTCCAATGCCACTACATCGTCCTCATCATCATCATTATCGCCAAGTTCCTCTTTGATAGCCCTCATCTGTGCATACAAGAATTGCTATCACATTGGGAACAAAACAATGTGGCACAAAGAAAGCAGCGAAAATCAAAGCAAATAAACTCCAACAAAATGTGAACCCTAATAGAAGGGTTATGTAGACCATGTTCATTTTCGAACATTCAGAAAACATAGACGTACGTTGAAATGTAATTTATACTGGAAAATAATAACTCATGGCAAAAATATCAGCAGCCCAAACATTCTAAACCTTCAATAACAGAAAATAACATGGTTGACAAGCAAACCTGCTGGCGAAGCAAAAACTCTTTCTGGGACTTTGATAGTTGACCCTCAACCTTTTGAGTTATTTTCTCAGCTACAAGAATTGACTGTTCATCACAAGGAAATAAAATAAGTTAAAAACTACAGCCTTTTATTATTTGTTTTGACAGAAACAACCTTTAACTATGAAGTTATTAAAATTAAGGAAAACAAATTTATTAATCATAAATGTCTTCACCTGCAGGTGCCTGTCTACAAGTTCAGTTGCCTTGGAAAGTCTAACTTTCAAGTCAACTGAATCCAGCATTGACAACTGCTCCTCAAAACTTATTTCAAAGCTAGCAACAAAAATATCAGCTAGTCTGTATACAGGAACTGTCTCAAGAAGCACCTTAGTCCTACCAACTGTCTTCTGCTTCTGCAATTAGGAACAATATCATCGTGTTAAGTCAGCACATTACCTTAAAAGAAAAATGTCATGGATAGCAAGAAGATGCAGGTTGCAGATTTGATAGGCGCATTGGAAATATATAACATCTTTACTAAATTTCTTCACCTGCTCAAGAACGGAAATTAGTTCCATTGCAGTAGCTTTGAATTGCCTGGAAAGAGCGATGAGATCTGGGTCCTGCTCTGCAAGCTCCAACTCTAGCAAATGCACAAACATTAACAATGTGTCAGAATTTCATACCACAAAACTATCGGCAGTAGTCAATAGAAAGTGACAAGCATAGGGCAG
This sequence comes from Leersia perrieri, assembly GCA_000325765.3. Taxonomy (NCBI): domain Eukaryota; kingdom Viridiplantae; phylum Streptophyta; class Magnoliopsida; order Poales; family Poaceae; genus Leersia; species Leersia perrieri. The sequence continues at coordinate 13,673,316 of CM002487.1, forward strand.
GAAATATCAAAATAAGAAGAAGTGGGTGTATATGTATAAAGTGACAGCCACTACAGACATATGATGATGTAGTGTATAAAAACAGTGACATAAATAAAGTAGTTTTTTAGCAAACAAGATCTTACCAGTTTTTGTCATATCAAGACGTGAGACGCGAGCTACATGATATGAACCTCTTGCACTGAGCTCTTGAACACTGAACCTACATAATCCTTCAAGGACAACAATATATGTAACCCTTCCACTTGGTTTCTCCACCCCTCTGGAAAGGTGCAAAGCTCTAGCTGCTACTCCCCTATAGATGGACATAATGAAAATGTCAACACATTTTTCTTTTTTAAAGAAAAAAGAAGACAGGTGAGGAAACAGAACAAAATTATCTAACTGTCATCAGTGTTCGCAATCATATAACAATAAGAAGATTTATCCTTTTTGCCCCGATATTAACCCCCTTACTTCATCTAAGCCCACTTCAAGTTAATGCATTTTGCACTGACGCACACGGCATAAGCTCAACAGATAAACAAGAGTCCTTCGCTTCCATCAACTTATCAAATGTTCATAAGTAGAATGCAATACTAACAGTGTATCCCTTTAGTGATCAAATGGCCCCATAATAACAGTAGCCCATATCCCTCTATAATGAACAAATGCTATTGTTTTCCCGCTATTGCCGACATATTTGAAGGCATTTATCCATTAAATACAATGTTATATTTATATTAACAAAGATGGCGATGTTACACACCGGTTGTGCCAGTGAATGGTCTCCTTCCCATTCTTAGTATCCTGCTTCGTTGATTCTCCTCCAGAACCACCAGTTGCCTTGCTCCCTCCCTCACCTGAATCGCTGCCTACACCTATATGTGAGCAATAGCAATAACAGTAAGAAACCACCACACGACAATGCCCACTAGTGGCTCATAGAACCAAGTTCGAATAATCAGCGTTTATCTCACCAGGAGACAGCAATGAACCAACAGCCTCAGAGTCATGCACAGGGAGCACCCCGATCAGACCCTTATCCTCCCGCTGCCAGAGCTCCTGCTCCACAAGCTTCACACTGCAGGAGAAACAAGTACATTTGATGAGGTCAAAATCCAAACCAAAATGCACAATTTTCCCCTCCCACAAAGTCCACACGCTAGTGTCATAAGCATACAGCGAGAAAATTCCCAGTACTAATCTGAACCACAAGTACACCAATTTGAATGCCAAAACGATAATTAGGAGCTGAATTAGTCAACCACAAAGCAACTAACCCGCTCTAAACCACTTTGGATTCAACGAGAGCATCAAACTGCGCCGGAAACAATTAGCTTTTCACATCACAGACGAAATCATCGCATCGAGAAAACAACAAATGACGACTACTATACAAAAAAGCAGGAAAAAAAAACGATTCCTACTTGCACTTGAAGAACCAATGACGAAATTGAAGAAAAAAAAACCCTCGGAAATCATGAGCAAGCTAGCTGACTAACCCAATATACCTCAAACCATGCCACACCTCGAGATTACCACGCTGATTAAAACCTAACCACGACTAATCAATCCACTAAAACCCGCCGGCGCCAGACCAATCAACCTACCGAGCACCCAATTCCACCAAACAAAAACCTAATCGAGTGCGCAGAATCGCCCCCCTCCCCGCCCCCGTAGGGTTCCCCATCCCCACTAACTCACCTGCTGGGATTGGTGCAGCGGATCCGCACGATGGCTCCCGGGAGGAGCACCTTGTTCCGGAACGGCAGTATCGCCAGCCGTCCAGGCAGCTCCACCGGCGCGTCCGCCATGGCCACGTCTCTCCTGCTCCCCCCGCGCACGCGAATCGTACGGAACGGAACGGATTATTCCGCCCTGCCCCAAGGAATAGTAGTGAGCTTCGGAATTGGAATCGGAGAGAGGTTGGAGACGACGACGACGAGAAGAGAGAGGGATATTTATGGGAGAAGGAGAGCACGCACGCGCCGGAGCCGAACTCTCGCAGAGGCGAGGCGGAGGGGGAAGAAGGCAGAGTCAAGGAAGGTTGCGGAGAGAGGACAAGGCGGGGGGTGGTTTCAAGTGGGGCCCGCGCGTCAGTGGCTTGTGTGGGTGGGGGCGTGGGTCGTCGCGCATTGGGTTGTGGGGACCACGGGTCAGTGGCTGGTGTGGGTGGGTGTGGACGTGGCGCTTTGGTGGGGGAGGAGGATAAGGGTAGTGGATCCGGTGCGGCGAGAAGTGGCGCGGAGGGAGATGATTCGTGTTGTTGTGACACGTGGCGGATGAGGGGGTGGGCAGGTTTCGGTGTCGGCTGTTTTGGCCGCGTGACGCCGACGGTGTGTTCCGTTCAGACCGTCGTGACGGTGGGGAGACGATGTGGTCGGAAGATCCTGACCGTCCGTTCGTATAGGTCTGGGTGGTGGACCGTGCCATATGCTACGTTGCTTGCCGTACGATTGGGATCCGATGGATGGATGTTGTTCGTCAAAGTGGTTAACTGAGGAGTGTCAAAAAATAATTTTGGTTTAACTGAGGAGACATCTATCACCCCCATGAAAAAGCCTCCTCCAAAAACAAATAGGGCTTTGTCTAGATGAAAAAAAAAATTGTCTAAAAATATCACATCAATATTTGGACACACATTTGAAGTATTAAACGTAGACTAATAACAAAATAAGCTACATATTTCAACTGTAAACTGCGAGACGAATCTTTTAAGTCTAATTAAGTCGTCATTAGCATATATTGGTTACTGCAGCACTTATGGCTAATCATGACATAATTAGGCTCAAAAGATTCGTTTTGCAATTTACATTTAAACGGTGTAATTGGTTTTTTTGTCTATATTTAGTACTCCATACATGTGTTCAAACATTTAATGTGATGAAAATTTTGGAATTTTGAATTTTGAAGGGAACTAAACAAGGCCTAGTACTGATGCTGTTCAGATCAGCGCATCGGAATTCATTTGTTTAGGAATTCGGAGTTGACCCCATAAAATTTGACCTGCGAGGTGGATAGTTCGTGCAAGCTCATGTGTATCAAATTTATGTTTGAAAACTTCAGTTAGTACTGACAGTTACTAATCAAATAAGAACGTGCTGAAGAAGCAATTCCTTCTCAAGCATTATCAGTCTGTATTCTAAATTAAAAGCTTGGATGAGTGGAGCCATGTCGGCAGGCTTTGTTCTTCTGGTGGGAAACCTAGATTGAGAACCTAAAATTGCGTGCTGAGCTTTTCCAAAAAGCTGACCTAGACAAGCGGGTATATAATAACATGTGTAATCCATGGCTAATTTTACCGTACATTATGAATATTTTATAAGGTTTTTAGTCATTTCAGAGCTTATCTTTTAGGACATGGAAGAGAATGGTAGGTAGACTTGTTTACAACTAAGCCTGGAATCGATTGCCCACCCTGCATAAAGAGTTTAGGACCTTTTTTTAGATGCAAAATATTTACACATCTAAATGTCACGTCAGATGTTTGACCGAATATCGAAAGGGGTTTTCGGACACAAATGAAAAAACTAATTTCGAATGTAAACCGCAAGACGAATTTGTTAAGCTTAATTAATTCGTCATTAGCACACGTAGGTTACCGTAGTATTTATGGCTAATCATAGACTAATTAGGCTCAAAAGATTTGTCTCGCGGTTTACATGCAAATTGTTCAATTAACTTTTTTAATCTATATTTAATCCTCTACGTATATGTTGAAAGATTCGATGTGATGTTTTTTTGTTATAAAAATTTTACATCTAAACAAGGCCTTAATTCAAATGAGCAATTTTACGGTACTCGAGTATGTATCGAGGGGTACCAAAATTTTAGTGTAAAATCTGGTATCTCCTGGTACATGAGATACCGTGAGGTACCAAATTTACGCTATAAAAGATGGTACCTCCTAGTGCCTCCTCAAGGACTATAAAATTGCTCAATTCAAATGCATAATTCAAAGTCCTGGAATTACATAATGTACGAGTCTGCGAGATACTCTCTCTGGTTTTGGCCTTGTTTAGATCCAAAAATTTTACACCCAAAAACATCACATCGAATGTTTAGACACATGCATGAAACATTAAGTGCGGACGAAAAAAATACTAATTACACAGTTTGCATGTAAATTACGAGACAAATCTTTTGAGCCTAATTACGCCATGATTTGACAATGTGGTGCTACAATAAACATTTGCTACTGATGGATTAATTAGACTTAATAAATTCGTCTCGCAGTTTACAGGCGGAATCTGTAATTTGTTTTATTATTATTTTATGTTTAATACTTTAAATGTGTGTTTGTATACGTCAAACTTATTTTGATGAAGGAACTAAACAAGGCCTTTGTAAATATGACGTTGGTTATATAGAAAAACGGAGGGAGTACTATTTAGTAATGCAGTTATACATCGTGCTAAGCAACTTGAGTTATTGGCCCGGTTTAGATGGCAAAATTATTTGGTTTGGGGCGTCACATCAACGTTTGACCGGATGCGAAACGGGTTTTCGGACACAAATGAAAAAACTAATTTTATGGTTAGCCTGAAAACCGCGAGACAAATCTTTTAAGCCTAATTAAGCCGTTATTAGCATAGGTAGGTTACTGTAGCACTTATGGCTAATCATAACCTAATTAGGCTCAAAAGATTCGTCTCGAGATTTCTATCCTCCAAATTGTACAATTAGTTTCTTTTTTTATCTATATTAAATGCTTTATTTATGTGTTTAAAGATTTGATGTGATGTTTTTTGGAAAAAATTTTGGGAACTAAACAAGTCCATTATATACAGGATATGATTTAGACAAGGCAGCTAAGCATTTATTATTTCTCTTATTTAGTGATTTTGTATGGAATTCGTGGAAGGAAAGGAGCAACCTCCCATGATATTATAGCGGTGTTGCCTGATTCTAACAAATGAGTGATCACTAATTAATACCGACACCGACAAATTGTATGCTAACATAGTGGAAATTGAGCCATACTGCCAGTGACGAATATACAAGGCAAAAGTCATCGAGTATCTATCTGCGCAGTCTTCACACGTGCAAACCCAGAAAACCAGCCACAATAGGATCGATTCTATTATTTTCTTGTTTTTTCGGAATACGCCAGGATTGCGTATTTTTTATTAAGAATGAGAGAAACACTGAATTACAAGTCTGAACCTGACAAAACTTACTGACAGAAGGCTATAATCAGGGAAAAAAGAAAAACATGCCACACCACGTGCTAACACCACCAACAGACCGTAAGGAAGCGACCTGTGCCAAATACAACCGCTAAAAAGCAAGCTGGACATTACTGGGACTAGAACAAACCACACAAGCCTTCAAAACGACACCTTCAAGAAGGTTGCGACGCCGAAACGCCGTCGTCCTCCGTCCAACACTAGACTAGGTTTTCACCCGAGGCTTGAGTGGGAGGGAGGTACCTCAACAGGGTAGTGATCGTCGCTGCCGGCCAAGGTAAACTTGGCTGAGTTTTCACTCGGACCCGACAAAAGCTCAAACGCCACGACCTCACATCGACCACAGACCAAGCAAGCACGTGGCAGCCAGAGCGCTGGTGCCCCGCCACCGGCCGACACGACAAGGACCTCAACTGCTACACAAGGATACAAACATCATTAAGTGTTGCACATCGCCCCGGCCACGACCTTCCGCCGCTGCGCAACCAGAGATCTTCCACCCAAGGGAGTTAAGGGAGGAGCTCTAGGGAGAAAGGAGACTCTGCCACAACATCAAAACACGTCGGCAAACAGATCATCCTTCTTTCCCGACCATCACCTCCACCAGCTCGCATGAAGCTCCCCGCAACCAAGGCGGCCAGAGGGGGGAGGTGCTTGACGGAGAGGAAGAAGGTACAACCGATGAAGAAAAACGATCCATCGCTGCCGCCATGATGTTGCGCAGCCGGATCAAGGCTCAGGGCCCCAGATCCGGCGACGGCTCAACTGACCAAGCCTGCGTCATCACCGCCGTCGCCGTCTCAAGGTCCCAAAGAAGATCGTGCAATCTTAGCGGCGACGGTAGTGGCTCTCCTCGCCAACCCCTTGCATCATGAGCCCCTCGCGGCTGCACAACCTTCGTCGCCGACGACACCCAGAGGAGGCCAGACCCGACCGAGAGGAAGAGGCAGAGGGGGTGAGCCGCCGCCATCACCGCCGTTGCAGAACGACGACGCCAGGAAGAATCCCTGGAATCAACTTGGGGAGGCATAGAGGAAGGGGAGAAAAAGAAGGGGTTGGTTCGACAGGAGGAGAGGTGCCGCCGGCTGCAGCGTCGCCGGTGACGGTGACGGGAGCTCGCTGGAAGGGGAAGCCGCTGGGACGGAGGACGCCCAGAGAGCGGCACGGGAGGTAGCGCCCCCCCGTCTTGGCACATCCCTGGCCGGATCCGCCAGGGGGAGGACGCTAGATCCGGCCGGAGGGGGGCAGATCCGGCAA
>CM002487.1:13679843-13733741 GCA_000325765.3 Leersia perrieri
CGGCTGCTGGCTCAGGCGGTGGCGAGGCGAAGAGTGGGGAGAAGAGGGGGCGGCGGCGGCTAGGGTTAGGGCGCCGCCCGAGTCACCCTGTCGGGGGGGGGCGGGCGACGCGGGGGGAGGCAGATTAATTTGATTCACAGATAAAATAACTCTTCTGTTATTTTCTACTTATGGATAATGGATTGTCGCCACTCGCAACTCGTTTCATCAACTTTTTTATTTTAAATTCAACTTTTAAATACTTATGGACAATGGATCCTGGAACAAGATAGGCTGAAACCCAGCATATCCCGTTTCCGAATGGAATCCCGTTGCGTAGTTGTTATCTTAATTTATTTGTTTTCCCTCGAACAATTGTCTTAAATTCATTTTCATCCATCATCCAGCAGCTATAAAGAGCAGGAAACAAATTGTTTATAGCAACTACTAGCAGGAGACTTGGGGAGTCTTTAGAAATACTCACAGGTCACCGACGGCATGTGTCAAGTGTCAACAGTACACCAGATTGCACGGCGAGCTAAGCAACCGGCAAGAATTTGTCGATGGTTCAGACCTGGCTGCATTAAGATACTTGATGTTAAGATGGCAACACATGGGTAACTACTTGCAAGTCGAAGGCTTTACCTGTCAGGCAGCTCTAAAATATACAGCACGAGCTCCATGTCTCCACGGCCGCACCAAAGACCTGAGCAAAGTCCACGGCTAATGGGAGACTCACACCGTTGCTTAACCATCTCTGCTTATCCAGAAACCCTGAAAGACTTCACTGATATGATCAGAACGCAAGAATGCAGATCCAAATGATAGATCGATGTGAAGTCATAGTTTCTGAATGTCGCTGTCGTCACGACGGTATGGGAAATTTCACCCATTTTCAGGAATGGAAAAAAAAGGACAAGTTTATATTGAGTACTGAGTATGATGTACGTCGTGGCTGTTTATTAACGTTTCTGGAACATTGCATCCAAATAAGCAGGCGAAGGTGATGGCTTCAGCCACTTGCCAAATCGGAAAGCGAAGTTCATTAACCAGTACAGCGAAGTGACTACTAGAGCAACAATTATTTTGATAGAGACGCTGAAAGAAAAGAAAAACCATTTTCAAGGCATGGCACAAGTGCTCATATCTTTGTCTCTACTCTCTAGAAGGTAGGCCCTTTCATGGTCGATTGGCAGCTGTGATCATCTCATCAAGGCCTTGTCCTGATTCCTGAGCCTCTTGCCTTCACGGCATAGGTAGTCCTGAAATTTCTCCTGCAAACAATACAATAATTAGAAGGATCGTTACGGTAACGCAAAAGAGGCAAGCTACAATTGATTTTAGAAGAAAGAAAATACTGAAAATTTGTTATTATGCATCATAATGGAAAAGAACTTTTAATATCTGAGATGTTAGGCTTTCTGTGTCCAATCTACAGTTGTGAATTAGTAGGCTAAATGGTCCTAGCATTTTTATAGTAAATGATAAGCATTAATATTGTAACAGGATGAGGCCTTTTGAGCCTACAGTCCCACACTGCCACACACGTTTTCTTCTCCATCGAACCAAATCTCAAGCAACATCAAGGTAAGTTACCAGCACCTACTGTGGATCAGGGCAGATACAGGACACGCGCCCCAATCTCCATCCACTAGGGTAGTAGCTCAAATCCTAGGCCTAAATTTACACCTCGAAGTATCTACTCACTGCATCTACTGCTCTACTCCGTATTTTCGAGTAAAGTCGCACCAGAACATTTTCGCAGAAGTTATGGACTGAAACTTTCAAGTGCTTCCAATCACATAGCCTAATCATCATCAGGAGTAACGTAAAATGCTACGTTGCCCACAAAATTCGATCTCGATCCAGATCGGCTGATCGACAGTGATCCGTAAAACTTCGCGCTGCACTGCTATGGTCGTCCATAACATTTACTATAATCTATCGGCTGAAACACCTATCACTTCGATAGTGAGAGGGTTAGAAGTTAGAACAAGGCGATGGATGATTTATCACCTTTTCAGGGTGGATTTGTGATACCAAGGATCGTGTAAGGTTAGAAATTACGAGGGGACGGAGATAGGAGGACAGGACACACCTTGCCGCCGGAGAGGAAGAAACCGGAGATCCCGGCGGCGGCGGCTCCGCCCAGATGACCGCCGTCGATGACAGCAGCGACCAACCGCGGTAGATCATCGCGCCGCCTCCACGACTCCACCCGGGTCGCCTCTCTAACCTCCCCTTGCGGACTCGAGGAGTCGATGGTTCGAACAGCCGAAGCCATTGGGCCTTCCACTTCTAGCATTCGCGCTGCACTGCGGCCTGCATGATTGGTAAGCCCACTAATAGGCCCATGAAGCGACCCAACTCGTGGCCGCGGGTGCCTGTGGGCCCAAATAGCAGCGGCACGCTCGTGGGTATCACAGTCCGGCCCAAGTCAGCTCGGGCTTCTCAGTTCATGTTGCATCGACTTCAAAAAGAAGAGAGAAGAGAGAAAATGAAAGGAAATCGTCACACTGCACCAGATCAAATGCCTAAGCAGGCAGACATACTCTATTAGACACTGTCACACTTCCGATGAAATCTATGATGTTACAATCAAATGTACTCTCATGCTATCCTCATCCTAAATAAGCCTCAAAACAGACTAAGAAAACAAAACAAAAAACATCAATGGCAGGCAAGAAGAATCCACCAACTAGTCTCTGCAACCCGTAATTCTGTATGCACAAAATGTCTAGCAGGTTAACATTCGCAAAATCGAGGAAATTTTCTGTATTTTCTTGGTGCTGAGCTGTGATGGAGCTTCTTTTTTTTTTTTTCCAAATTCACCTCCTCCTCGTCGGCGGCGGCGGCGCGACATCGACCCTACTCTTCCCCTTCCCGGATCCACCGCCGCCGGAGGAAGGAGAGTCAGGCTGCTGCGACTGCACGGCGCGGCGGAGAACGTCGACGACGTCGGACATGTTGGGCCGCTCCTTGGCGTTGTTGAGGAGGCAACTCTCGGCGAGCTTGGCGATCTCCCGGGCGGCCTTGACGGAGTACTCGCCGCGGAGCCTTGGGTCCATGATCATGCGGAAGTTGCGGCTGTCGGGGGCGAACTGGCTCACCCATTCCAGCAGCTTCTGCTCCCCCTGCGGGCGGTGCCGGTCCAGCGTCCGCCGGCCCGTCAGGATCTCGTACAGCACCACCCCGAAGCTCCACACGTCGCTCTTCGCCGTCAGGTGCCCTGTCTCTATGTAGTCCGGCGCCGCGTACCCATGCGTCCCAACCACCTGACAATATCATCATTCACCAATCACCATCACAACCTAAGCTATCAGGGAGTACTATGTAATGGTGGATGCAAAAGATTGTAATTTTAAATTCATCTACTCCTTCTGTCAAAAAATGTAAATGTAAGTACCCCTCCGAACCCAACCACCTGACAATCATCATTCACCAATCACCATCACAACCTAAGCTATCAGGGAGTACTATGTAGGAGTAGTAGTGGATGCAAAAGATTTTAGTTTTTGAAACTTAATTTTAAATTCATCTACTCCCTCTGTCCAAAAATGTTAAGTACCAGTGTGTCCCAACTACCTGACAATCATCATTCACCAATCATCATCACAACCTAAGCTATCAAGGAGTATGTAGGAGTAGTGGATGCAAAAATATTTTAATTTTGGAACTTAATTTGAAATTCATCTAGAGTAGAAGGTATCCTTTTAAAGCTAACAAGCAGACAATGAAAGCACTGATCTTTTTTCTAAGGATAACAAAGTTTATAGCTCCTTTGCAACTTAGGGATTTCATGGAAATCTGTGGAAATTTTGTAAAATTCCTCCGTTCTATAAAGGAGGCCACATAGCATGGAATAGTTCTGCGTCATTGCTGACACAAAATGCAAAATTCATGGGGGAGAAGTTAACAGATATGCATGCATGGACCATGGGATGGCATCGACTTGCTGGAGTGCGGTCAAGATTGACAGTTCAAACAAGTGCATTGGACTGCTTGAATGCTCGAGTCAACCATGCTTTAAAGGCTCTAGTGTATAAGTTGCTTACAGTGCCTGATGGATCAGGCAATGCATTTGCAGAAAAGCTATGGTTTTGTGATTCTAAGCAGGTTCAGACGGAGACATACCGCTGTTGAAACGTGAGTGTTTGCTCCGGTTGGTCCCTCCCTTGCCAGCCCAAAGTCTGATAGCTTTGCTCTGAAGTCTTTGTCTAGGAGAATGTTAGATGCTTTGAAATCCCGATAGATTACCTATCAAAATTGAGGAAATCAGATGAGAATCTTCCCCTTGTACTAAATGAAAACGGTGTGACCAAAGAAGAAGAAAAGGTGAAGTAACTTTATATAGTAATCAGCGCTGCACAATGAACAATGTAAATTGTGATGATGACCTGACAAAATGTGATAATTTTAGCCTTCCTTAAAAGCCCGTATGTCTCAATACTAACCAGACAGAGACTTCTTGCCTAAGTACTTAACTGTTTTCTAGATTGGAATACTTGGTTCAACAGCTATTTTAGAACAAATAGAGGACAAAATGGAAACGTTGGCCGCAAATAGGACTTGTGGAGTACTGATTCAGAAAGTGTCACTGAATGCTGCCAGGAATCTTACAGGATTCATTATCAGAAGGAAGTTAAATCAGGTGGGCAATATAATTTTGAAGTTTACCTGAACTTCTAACCCTTCATGCAGGTAAGCTAATCCTTCTGCAGCACCCAAGATTATCTGAAGCCTTCTATTCCATGAGAGAGGAGCATAAGCTCGGACGAACAAGTGATCTTCCAGGCTCTTATTGGGCATATACTCATACACTAGTAATCGTTGTGGCCCTCTTTCACCATCAACAGCACAATATCCAAGAAGCTTCACAAGGTTTGGATGCTCAAGAACCCCAAGGAACTGTACTTCGGCCAACCATTGCTTATGTCCCTGGGAACAAAATTAAAAGAAACTGCAATATATTAGGAACAGAAGGCTGGTGCCCAGAGATAACAACCAATTAGTACTTGTAGTAACTCCACACTACAGGAACAAAACAACGATGTTCAACAGACAGAACTGGATATAGAGTTGCAAAGCACACTGGGAATTGAGGTTTCTAGATGATTTTGTTTCCATGTTTATGTGATAAGATTTGGTCTCCCCTAGTGAATAGTAGTCAAATAAGAACAGCAACATGATTTGTAGGTTGCCCAGAAAAGTAATTTATTTTATCGGTTGGTCTTCTTTGATCGGGCAAATTCGCCAATGCAATATTGTTGTGGTAGTATACAAGGTTGGCTCGCATCATTTTCTGGGTGCCATAATTCTACCATAAGCATTCAAAAAGACATGGTCTACTATCAAAATTAATTGCCAATTGTTTCATGTATGACCATGAAAATTCAACCTCCAGGTTTGAGGAAGTAAACTTCTTAGATACTGAAAAGTCCATTGATGGCAAATTATGTTCTGCATTTCCCCTCCATTTGGCTTTATTTATGATAAACAGCTGCCACGTATACCAACTGATCCTACACTTATCCACAACTACAATCTCCCACACCCAGTTGTTTATGCAGACCAATGGACTATGAAATCAGTAGTCAACTGAAAATGGACTGAACTAATCCAGTGCAACAGCATGACCCCATAAAATCTGTATTCATGCACCACCCATGCACTGAATTGCTAACAGAAAGTTGTAAAATAACAGTAACAGCCAAACAACAAATATCTGATCCTTGAAAGTTCTGCATTTTGCTTCTCTCTTCCTGTCAAAATTGTCTACATAGAGAGAAATTTTTATATACTATTGATAGATAACCAAACAAATTTAAAATTTTCAACAATCAGCGAGCCAGGAACATTTCCAATATTCCAGCAAACTAGAAAAGGACTGCTGTGCCTGGACTTTCCAATGTTTGTCAGTTTATCCAGAGACCAATACAAGATCAGCAAACATCAAGCAAAAAATCCATTATTTTTACCCCCTAGAATGAATTTTCCGATAACAGTCCGAAATCCAGTGGTCATTATGGATAATTTCAACAAATCTGGCATAACTGCACAGTAACAAAACTCCCTAAATTGTCTGAAAGCATTCTTCTTCCATTCTATGCCAGGATCTTGGTCATCAAAAGTATCAGTTGGAACAAAACAAACATGCATTATTTGGGATCTCCCTTTAAAAAACACTTTAAGATCCCTCTTGTCCCTTTCTACCCGCACTAATCATCCCCGACAATATAATCTACGACAATACAACTAAGCATAAAAAGAAAAAAAAAAGGGACCAATCTAGGAAGGACTAGATTGATTTTTAAATTAAGGAGGTGGTGAGGCTTGAACCCAAACATGCTAGTTCACAACTTGTGATGCTAGCCGGTAAGACCTTGGGCTTTCTCAAGCATAAAAAGAGCAAACCTTTTAACTAACAAAACCCCATTCCCCAAGTTCCCCACCCCCAGTCCCAAATTCCTAATCACCCACCCCTACTCATCAAACCGCAAATCATCCCACGGAATCACACACAAGAGGAATCGAACACGAACTGATAATTCGTTCACGGGAGGTGACATGAACATGATAGCGTGCGCTTCACGGGAGGTGACATGAACATGATAGCGTGCGCGTCATAGAAAAGTCAGAACAGAGACAGACAGGACAACAAAGAAGGAGAGGAGGATTAGTAGAGGACGCAAGCAAGCAACAAAGCTCCAACCTGGAGACCCCGCTGGTTGAGGCACTTGACGGCGACGGCGACTCGATCTCCCTGCCCCTTGCCGCCGGCGCCGGCGCCGTCGGTGGCGGCGCGGACGAAGCCCTTGTAGACGCTGCCGAATCCGCCCTCGCCGAGCTTCTGCGCGCGGCTGAAGCCGTTGGTGGCCGCCTGGAGCTCGTCGTAGTCGAAATCCCGGAGCTGGCCGTGCCCCCTCTCCTCGTAGAGCGAGGTGATGCTCCTGGCCCCCGACGACGTCGTCGATGTCGACCCCGCCGACTTGCTCACCGGCCTCACCGCCCCCGAGTCATCCGACCTGCTCGTGCTCACCGCCGACGCCGTCGTCGCCGTCGTCGTCCTCGCTGACCCTCCCTTGTTGCTCTTCGACGACGACGACCTCCTCCGCTTCCTGAACCACCCGAGGCAGCTCATCTCTTCACTTGTCGACACCCGACACGACAACGGCCGGTTTTTTGCTTGAAGCGAGCCGTGTACGTGCGTGCGTGCGGGTGGATTGTCTCCCGCTCTCGGAGTAGTCGCGACTCGCGAATCCTTATTTGTAGAAGAGGAGGAGGAGGAAGTGTGAACCGCGGAAGCTGAAGAAAGAGTACAGTACGTTGTTGGGTGTGGGAGAGCGGCCGCGTCGCGCGCGTCTGCCCGTTTTCCTTTTTGTGCAGCTAGCGCGGTTGAATGATATGGGTCACGCGGTGTGGTGGTGGAATGGTGTGGGGGCGTGGTTGTGGGGTTGGTTTGGGTTTATTTGTTGCGGGCGTCACGACTCACGTATTGCGGTCACGAGTCTGAACTCTGAACGCCACCCGCGGGTTGGGTTTTCGACGGGTTCGCCAATGTGTGTCTGTCGGTCTGCAGGTGCGTGAGGAATTTGTGTACGTTTGTTTGCATGGGTAGTGTGGTGGCATGCTCGTTTTTTTGGGATAATGAAATTTAGACACTGTTTGGATCAGGGACTTGTCCTGTCACATCGGTGTTTAAACACTAATTAGAAGTATTAAATATAGACTATTAATAAAATCCACCTATACTTTGGACTATTTTGCGAGACGAATCTATTGAACCTAATTAGTTCATGATTAACAAATGTGGTGCTACAGTAAACATCTGTTAATCATTGATTAATTAGGCTTAAAAAATTGTCTTGCGAATTAGCCTTTATTTATGCAATTAGTTTTATTATCAGTCTATATTTAATACTCCTAATTAACGTCCAAACATCTGATATGACAAGAACTTTAAAAAAAATCCCTAGATCCAAACAAGCCCTCAGTTGCATGAGTTGCATTGTGATGAAACATTAGCCGGAGATGGTGATGGAAGAGTGCAACCTTTCAAACAAAGAAAGAGGAGAGGGGATGAATTATATGTTTGTAGCGTGCACTTTTTCAGATGTACATAAGTTAATTCTCTCCACATTATCAACATGTAGGGGCAGCTCTCTTCCAATATATTTTCTTAACTTAACATGTAGGGGCAGTTCTCATCATGTGACTTTAGCCCCATCTATCATCTATTTTGTATCCTATGAAGCAGAATCATCCATCAATTTTTAATAAAGTTAAAGATATATCTCGTACGATTCGTTGGATGCAAAATTAACGGTGGATGAAGGCTAAAGTCACCACGTGACTTAAACTCCTAAAGTCAGAGGACTCAAATCCATGGAACATATAGACGTACCATAACAAGAGAATTCAATAAATTGGTTGGTTTTTTTATCGTTGGTTTTGCAAAATGGACGATGAACATGCTCAGTAGAAGGGGATGGCATAGTCAAAAGTCCTGCCCTCTGTATTGAACAGTTGACGTGGCTGCTTTATAGCTCGATTAGCTCCGCGCGAAAATGCAAAGTGATAATCTGGATGTACATCCAACATTGGACTAATTTTTATCTGAAATTTAAGGGGCAGCAGAGATCTTAAGCACCCTTTTCTATAAGAATAGTATTGATTCTTCTCTTAAAATTTATAGTGCCACAAGAAGCTTTATTATGTTGGGAATTTTAACCTCTCGGCATGGACAACGGAAGGTAATCACACTGGACAATTTTCCATCCATTGACCAGCGAATTTAAAGGCATTAATTCTGTTAAATTTCCTTTATTACACGCCATTAAAGGAATTAAGACGCCATGATCGGAGACGTAATTTTAGGTCTTAATGGAGCTGCCCCCGATTCCCCACCGCGCATATTATAAATAGAGGGAGATTAAATCAGTGAGAAGCTGATCTCTCTCACATACTCACACTCACTTCCTCCCTAATTCTGTACCGATCCTAAGAAGACGCTGGTAAGGGGATTTCGTAGAGCGTTCCTTCTCTTTTGCAGGAGTTCAACGCCTGTTTTTCTTTTGGGAGTTCAGCAGCATCACCAACAACATCAATCGAACACATGCTGCACTCACGTCAACTACATCAAGCACTGAGCGGTTCGAGGACTGCTCCTCTACATCCACTTCAGCCACACTAGCAAAAGAAGAAAAACATCAATGGATTCATCATCAATTACCGGTCAGTAACCCCAATTCCGCATTAGGGTGATCATTTTAGGCTAAGCAACTCATGTTTAGTAGATGCATAATCTACATATTACAGTTGTATTTTACAGATATAGGAGAGTTCGGGAGAGTTCCCTACGAGTATATTTTAACTCTGCTCTTGTACGCAGCGATACTGTGGAGTGTGGACACATATTTTGATGACCAATAACCACAAGTGCATTGACGAAAGTCAAAAGGAACATACTCCTAGATTATGTTGGTATTATTCATATATTTTGTTAACATTTGATCTTGTTTATTTGCATATATGTCGTACGATGTTGTGTTGGGCCCCTAAAAAAACAGGGACATACATAGACCTAGTCGACAGTGTAAAAGTTTACATGATTCTTCAATTGTTCATGGTTCCTTGCATGTTCCAAAGAGTCCAAGTTGGGATTTTAAAACTTGCAAGAAAGAGGTGAGCTGAGGTGTTCGGTGAATTCAATGTTCAGTACCCATGACGCTTTCAATGTCTAATCTATATAGTTCAAGTGAAAAATAAAATAAAATACAGTCTTAAAATAAGTGGAGCTGACAAGTCCTTGCTGGAGAAACATCAAGGAGAAAGCCAGCCAGCCACAGTATTATCTTATATGTTTAGCTAGCTGTTTTGACTCCTAATCAGTAGTGGATTAATACGATCGATTCACAAAATCATGAAAGGATAGATGCTAAAGACTCTTCTCTGTTTGGTAAGGAGCCATGAAACAGGTGACACATAAAATTGGACTTTTACACTAAAACTATTGCTCTATGGTCCATGAAATGCATGAGTGAGAAAGTAAAAGGAAATATCCATCCAGTTGAAAAAAAGAGATCAATTTGCCAAGCTGTTATATTCTGTAGTACTGTCAGTACACCACTGGAAAAGAAAAAGGGTTAGCAAAATTTGACCCCTGTTGAAAAGAGAACCCTTGCTTAAACTGTAAATCGTGTACTGTAAAGAAACTCCACAATACACCCACTTGAGGAAAAAAAAACAACTAGCTCTTGGAAAGACTGGATGAGTAGCGTTGACGTGTGTAAACAAAATCAATTTTGTGTACTGGCTTTCTAGTGAACTGCTGCGTAGAAACGGTGTAGAGGAGACAATAACAACAGCAACTAACGTACTCGTAAAGGAAGAGGAGGACAAAGACGATGGCGACGCCTCTGATGAACACGTCGTCGCTTCCTCCCCGGTCAAACACACGGGCTGGAATAATGGGGAAGAGGACAAGAATCGAACAACCCGTTCCGTTCAATCCAAAGGCTACGTGCACTGCGTACGTTAGGCGGTGGGGCCCACATGTCAGAGTGCGTAGATCTTGACTGGGACGCGACTGACGCAAAAGTGACGTGCTGTTTGCTGGACGAGACACCTGGCCGGCCTTGATCTGCTTTTGCAAGTGAGAACGAAAAGTACAGCCATGGTCTGTATAATCATGGCTAGTAACGGTGCGTGGATACATGGAGACACGGTAATCTGCGGGTTTGGAGCGATCTCATGGCAACTTTGGGGTGGAAACCCTGGAAACTTTGGGGTGGAAACCGTGGAAGAAGAGTCTTATCTTCCCTAACCATATGGCAACTCCATCCGTCGTTTGTTACACGGTGAAATTTATCTGCTTTGATGCATATTTGAATTAGGAAAAGTCTATGCGTACTAAATTTTTCTTACTAAGCTTGTACTAACACTGATGTGGCAGCCTGTGAATAAATATAGATGTTTTGTAACTTCCAACTAGTTGAATTATACGGTTAAGATTTTTGTTAGTAAGAATTTAGTATGAAAAATTTGAATTATCATATAGGCAGACACAAGTCTATTTAGAAGTTCTTTGTATTTTTTTAAAGTTCGGGCAAACACAGCTAAGATTCGTGTTGGCCGCGGCCAATATTGTGCAACTCACAGCAAGATCAGGAGACACGCACCGCAGGATTGATGTTGCTGAAGGAACACCTGGAGAAGACCCGTCATGGTAAACACACATAGTTTATTTTCACCCTGCCAGGTCAATTAGAACGTACTTAACGTCGTACAGACAAAAAAAATGGCAAACAAGTAGGGAATTAGGTTGAGCAGTGTCAAAAAAAAAAAAACAGACACAATGGGAAGGAGTTGATACAAACGAGAGGATACATTGGGTTGTCGCACCATGTACATGTACATGTAAATCCGTATCGTTAGTAGTAGATTTGTCTTCCATGATTTTTTTCTCTTTATTATGGAGGGGTTTTATTTGTTAAATATATGTCTTTTATTTCTCTAATCCTAATAAATAGACATAATACATATAATACATATAGCTGAAGAAAAAATATGCGGAACTCCAGGATTATAAAATTAATTTTGACTATTGATTAGTGATTGTCTCAGCCATCATTGGCCTCTATATTTCTGAGAGGGTGGTCTTGTGTGTATGGGTCTTTTATACATCCTATTAGGTTAGAAACATGAAAAGAACTTGAGATAGAGTATATCCCACGATCGGACCTTCGAAGGCCGGAGCAAACCCAAGAGCTCATCTATATTTGATCATCTATATGTTCATTTGAATGATCATGTAAAAAAGATTTCTCTTTTATATCTATATGCACTCCAAGAGATCATCCATACTACGTCATCCATACTCCGATCTTTTATATTTTAATAATATTTTCCAACAACCTCTCTCATTTTCTCCTATCATGTTGCTTGCTTGCTTTATATTTAGATGCTCTTTCCAATATGGTGATGCTTTATTTTTAGATGATGTGATGGAGTATCTCTTGGAGCAATATTTTTCTCCCATATACTCTATATTTATGATGGAGGATGTGATAGATGAGCTATTGGGTTTGCTTTTAAGGGGGTCTTTTCTTTCGGGGACGGTGAGACTGGCTTTTCACGGCAGTTTAATCAGCCAATGTTAAAAGCCTCTAAATTTGACAATATTAAATTGGATTTAATACTAATGTCAAATTCGATCATCAACACTATACTCAGTTTTGGAATATCGGAAAGATAAATTACAGCAGGAGCTAACACAATGTTATACTTGCCAGATACAGCCTCTACTACGTGTTAGCTGCGAACTCATCATCTCGTCATAATCGCATGCCAAAGAAAAAATAATTTTCGGTTGAAAAACACACAACCATTTTTTAGCGTGCAATGGCTGATCACAATTCACAAGAACCCACCATGCTTAAGATTAGTTTGATCAAGAACAACCCATTGTATATACACAATTGCCAGGTCAGCCGATGAGCTTCAGAAGAAGACACGATTCGATCGAACCGCACGGCGATCCATCATTCGCCGGATCGTCGTCAAGTGCTTAGGTTGACGCCCCGGTCAATTCATCCACTCCTGCCGTTGTCATCGTCGTCGTCATCATCATCTCGTCTTCGCGTCCTCATCTTCTTCCTCCTCCAGGTTAATCTCCGGTCGCTTCTGCAGCTGGTCAGCCTGTCACCAATGCAGATCAAACAAGTAATAGTGTGATTATGTAAACAGTGTATCAATCAATTCTCGAGAAGCAACTCGTATGAACACATCTGAATGCATCGGTTGTGTCCGGACAGGCGTGCCAATCGATCGATCTAGACCATCGTTTGGAAACAATTTTGGCCCTGCTTAGTTTGGAAAAACTTTTTGCAAAAACATCACATCAAACATTTGACTAGATATCGGGAGGTGTTTTTATATGCAAATAAAAAACTAATTTCATGGCTAGTCTTGAAACAGCGAGACGAATCTTTTAAGCCTAATTAATCCGTCGTTAGCACATGTGGGTTACTGTAGCACTTATGGCTAATTATGACATAATTAGGCTCAAAAGATTCGTCTCGTCGTTTACAGCCTAACGGTGTAATTAGTTTTATTTTTTATCTATATTTAATGCTTCATACATGTATCCAAAGATTCCATGTGATGTTTTTGGGTGAAAATTTTTGGGAACTCATCGGAGCCTAATTGGCGAAGTAATCATCTTCTGCTCGCTGTTCTGCATCTCTTAAATGCGACAAAAAGAAAGCATCATTCTTGGCCAGAGAATTCAAGAGTTTACTGGTTCAAACCTATTTCACTTTCACTGTCTGTTCGTTGCATATTTGCTATCCAGCTAGCTTTTCTTTCTTCTTCATTCTTTTACGTGATCAAACTTTTGGATGGTCCAAAGAATTGCACCGGTATCTGTCAGTCCCTACTTTGCAGAGCTGTACTGATACAGTCTACACAGATTTCATTTAGGTTTTGATCGTTTTCGTTGACCAATCAGATCAACTTTTTCTCCAGAACAAGCACGGCCTGGAGCAGCGCATCGATAACCATCTATCGAATTTATCGAATCCAGTATTCCAGTTTCCGCGTTCCTCAGATCCAGAGCTGTTCCTCTCGTCAGTTCTTGAACAATGTAAACATCAACTCCAACGTGCATTTACTAGTACTAATTAAGGTTGCATCTGTCACATGTCTCAGCTACGTGAAGACCGGGGGGTGTCATGTGGCGTCAATGGTGACGATCTTACGATGAACAGTGACAGGAAAATGCGAGCTAACTTCTACTGTAACCGTACTATAACTAGTAATACCCAGTCAAGTTCAGACAGAGAACGATGTGGAAATCTGCAGCTAAATGTTCAGAGAGCTGTCATCTTCGTCTCCAAATCGCGTCGTTCTTTCTTGAGGTTTGTCTCCCGCCGTCCCGCGGCTCGACCTGTGACGGTTGCCGGATCCAGTCGACCGGCTCCCGATCCACACTCGTCCATCAACTGCCGCCGTCCGGCGTCATCCTCCGTCATCAACCAACACCAATCCCATTCATCTTCAAGCAGCAGTAGCAGCAAATCAACAGCAGGCCACGGGTCGGCCCGCCGGCGGGCCCGCATAGGTGGCCTTCCTCGTCGCTGTGTCGCGGCCGCCGCGTGCCTGTCGCCTGTCGCGTCACCATGGATGAGTGGATCTGCAGCAGCAGGGTCATTCTCTGGTTCAGCGGTAGACAATAGTAGCATGTTCTAGCAGCAGAATCCCATCTTCATCCGATTCATCTATAAGCAGCTGCAGAAGATTTTTTGGTTCATGACCTTGTTAGCTAGCAGCAACAAACAAGTAGTAGGTATTAAGGCTGGTGGTTGCTAGGCTGTGCTACCGAGGAGATCAACTGCTGTTACTCTATCGCTGCATATCAGTATCTATACAAATATACAATCAGTCATTGTGCTTGTTGATTGCTGTTATCTTCTGCTCATTTATCCTCTCCTTTGCCTGTATATCATTGTGCTCCTGTTTGGGCCAAGATACAGAAAATTAAGCCACACTATCCATATCCATGTGACTCTAATGTTGCTTCTTGTCCATCGGGTGTTCTCATGTGTCTTTGCATTATGCTATAGCATTATCTCTGCCATGGTCTTTTGCTAGTGTCCTAAGCCATCTGCTACTTTAGATTTGAGCCACCAGTACGTCTTTCCTACTTATATCAATGTCCTCTACGAATTAGTTCCATGTTGTTTTCTATCAGGTCTATCCATATAAATCCACTGCATATCGTTCAATTCGTCGAAGTTGTGCCAATTCATCTCTTTCTTGTCACTTCCACAGTCACCATCTCCCCGTCGGAGTTGGTTTACTATGTCCCAGCTTCCCGTCGAAGCCGCATCATCAAACCATCGTCACCAGCTCCCCGTTGGAGCTGGTCTTCATCACGTCCCAGCTTCTTGTCAAAGCCGGCATCATCATTATCATCGTCACCAGCTCCCTGTCGGAGCTGTCTTCACCACCGTCACCAGCTCCTCGTCGGAGCCGGTCTTCACCACCGTCACCAGCTCCCTGTCGGAGCCGGTCTTCGTCACTGTCACCAGCTCCCTGTCGGAGCCGGTCTACATCGTCACCAACCCCTGCCAAAGCCGGTCCTCTTCACCAACACCATCTCCTAGCCTGTGCTGCTCATCGTCATCGTCATCTTCAAGCATGGATTTTTTTTAAGTGTCTTGTTAATCTAGTGTTTAATTTCAAATACAACGTTATTGCATAAACGTTGCATTTGAGTGGGGGTGTTAAGTGTAGTGTATGTTTAGGGGTATTTTGGTAACTTCCCATCACTCTTGTGTATATTTGCCTTTGGGCTAAATCAATAGCAATAGTTTAATCCCCTTCTCTGAAATTCACATAAACAACTGTTCAGATTCTTCAGAAGTCAGGCAGGATGCTGCACGGTATTTTTCCTGAATATTTGAGTGATGCAGCGCTTCATTACCAGTACTGACACCAGAAACGCAACTGGTCGATCTGCGGGTTGTTCAGTTCCAGCGTCTTGTAGCAGTCATACGCCGGGTAGGCGTATCCTAAAATCAGCCTGCATTGCAGATAGATGCAAGATCATGAATTTGGCTTTTCTAATTTCTACCACAAACTGTTGAAACGGGACTGAATTTTTTAAGATCACTCACGTCAGAAGTCTAGTGATGAATGAAACCGCCATCTTCAGTCGTCACAAAAAGCACAATAGTCTGCAAGAGATTGCTCGCAGATTTATCATCCATGTGGTGAAAACAAGATCATAAAACAATGCAATGCGGGATTCAGATAAGCAATTGCAAAATCAAAAGAACTTCTGATGATACCAGAAACGTCGTCAGAGTTTGATAGGACAAACAATCCTAACATCGAAAAAAAAGCAACCAATAATGAAGTTAATACATGTGACTCACCTTGCAATCGGCTAGATTTGTGAACCTTTTCTTTTTTACGATGGCGAGGGATGAACTGAAACCGAGAAGGGCGCGCAGTTAAAATATGCAAAGGATACGGTTAATATTGGATGGTGTCGTGTCGTGCCGTCGTGGGGATACGGAAGAGAGCCCAACCGCTGCCTCTTTTCGCGCCAGAAAACGGTTAGGGGAAGCAGCAAAATAGATGGGCCAGCAACGCATCATGGGCAGGCATGGATGAAGCCACGTTTACTGAAGATTGCTAACTGACCATGGTTAGTGGTAAAAGCCCCCCACCATTTCACTTCTACACCCAAAACAAGCTGTACATTGTTTGTTATATCCCCCAAAAAACATGTATGTATTTTTTTTTGGTTAACTATCGTTTAAAAAACAGCAGAAAAATAATTAAGGCAGAGTTTCTGGGGGTCCAAGAATGTAAAATTTCCAAGAGACCATAGGGTCCCAAATCCAATAGTTTTGACATTTCGACCAAGCATGTGATCATGAACGATAGCCATTATTATACCGGCCACCCTTATCAAGTCGAGAAATGTTCTGTATATTCTTTTCTTTTATTTCTTTGGGACACATTCACAGAAGCCAAAGGCAAAGCAATGTTTTCCCGTTACGCTTCGTTGTGGGTCATGTTGCTTTGTCACCTGTAACCATGAAAACACAACACCACATGGTCACAATCATGGATTGGTTAGTAGGCCATGATGAACAATACTGAAAAGATGTCCCATTTCTGTATGAACAAACTGGACTGATACTTCCCTCTGCCCCATGTGATTTCACATGTTCAGTGCAATATTCATCAGGAGGGAAGCTAGCAAGGACCATCTTAGAATCAACAAATGGAATCTATCCTACAAATACAATACTCGTAGTATCAGGTACACCAGCAAACCAGATGCAACCATGTAGCAGCAGTATTACATAAACAACAGCACTATGGCACCACTAAAAACTAGTACTACTGCTAGCCACCCATCATCCAAAAGATGAACAACGAAGAACGCTGCGAATGCGTTTTTCTGATGGCACATTGCCTTTGGTCACACCAAAAATCTCTCATTATACATGGCTACATGTATCCTCCCGGTTGGTCAAAGCCATTGTCCACACCATGAGAGCTCTAGGTGAATGACTGTGCCACGGAAGATGTTGTGACCAAACCAGAAAGAAGACCAACAAGCGTGCCGCTGTTGTAAGTGCTGGACTCCGTCTGCAGGGCATTGTCCCGAGAATCGACGAAAGTGTCGTTCTGGAACGGCCCACCCACAAGGGCTCCCATGGCAACATTTGGGTTTGGACTGGTAGAATGAAGATACTGGAATCCTTTACATCCTGTTTTTGCATCAGCAGGGATAGACGCCCCTCTGTGGTGTACCTGCTGCGGATAGTTGCTCCCGTATCCAACCAGGTAGCTAAGCTTCATTGGGTTGTCACCCAATATGTAATTAGCCTGGCATGCAACAGAACATCGTATATTAGAAACTCGCTATACAGCAGCTTCCCAGCAAACTACTTCTCAGACAACAGAACTTGTGTGCAAGTCACAACAGCCAAAGTAAATCATCGATTCATAGTCAAGCAACAAAGGTAAACAATGTGTCCCAAATGTGCCAGTGATCATAACGAAAAAGTCATGTAAATATAAGGGGGATTTCAAGGTGTTGCTTGGTGAGCTTTAGATAAACCACGTGTCTAACTGAAATTTCAGTATATGGCTTTCTGTGATTCACCTGTGATATAGCAAAATTGCGTATATCCGTAGGACTGTAGTACTTGCCACTGCATTGCACTGCTGCTGTTTGCGATGAGAGCATATAGTCACTGTAAACAACAGCAAGGAATGCTGCATTTGTGGCATGCTGGAGAGAATTCCATGGACTTATCCACACCAACCCCCCTGCATAAAAATCACCATCAATAGTGAAATTACAGGCAAATAAAATACAGGCTGCGCGTATTCTATTCAACCGCAGAAAATGATTTTGCCCCATTATATTGT
The DNA here is from genome assembly GCA_000325765.3 of Leersia perrieri. Classification (NCBI taxonomy): domain Eukaryota; kingdom Viridiplantae; phylum Streptophyta; class Magnoliopsida; order Poales; family Poaceae; genus Leersia; species Leersia perrieri. The sequence goes on from CM002487.1 coordinate 13,697,784, forward strand.
TTAATGCAAAAAAGGGAACATCAAAGACAATGAGTGTGCATAAATCCTCCATGTATTGATTCATGATACAAGATTCGGCAATGGAAGAATTTCAACATACCACCAGTCCTACTGCCCGTAGCTGATGGAGAATCTGGTAGCAGCCCACAAATGACAGCTTCAGCAGTGTCTCTGTAATTTTTTAGCCCCATGTTTTCAGCATTAGATGTCTGTTTGGATCCAAAGAAATTTAGTCTTGACAAGAGCACCTGCACATAATAGAAAAAATGCACTTAAAGCCAGTTCTTTGACCAAAGAGAAAACTAATGCTAAGGAACATAAAATGATAGCTTCTTTCCTGGTTCTAAACACAAAATTCGCTCGGTATTTGTTCATGCAATATTGCAAACCTGTGTCCCTGCAAGTTTGTCATCCCAACTGAACCATGTTGGCCTTCCCCAATCAGCAAAAGCTTGTCCATTCTGTACAGTCACATAACTGAGGTATGTCTGGTCTCCTGTAGCGTGATAGAGCCAACTCGCTGCCCACAGGAGTTCATCAGTAAAACCAGTAGAATTATAGTAGTTTTGGAGCTTCGGATAGCTGTCACTGGCGAGGCCTCTATAAGTATCAGCAAAAGTAAACAACTTCTGAGCATGTTGGAGAAGTGAATCAGAATATGTGGTGTCTCTAGATTTGAAAACCATTGATGCTGATGCCATAGCTGCCGCTGCCTCAGCAGCAATGTCTGATCCAGGAGACTTCTGGTTAATCTGTGTGAGTGGTCTTTTCTCAGACATAGTCTCTGGCCTTTCCCAGCAGTTGTGATCTAGATCAGGATCACCAACCTACAAGGTATCGACTTCAACAAAGTGAGGTTGCTGCATATATTGTACTGTTTCGTTCAAAGAAATATAGAATGCGTTCAAGCTCCTGAGCTGAACTTGGCCAGCCAAGCAATAATTGTCTGTTAGATAGACAGACAGAAATAAGGCAATTAACATGAGGAATTAACTTGCTTATATCTAATTCATCTTCTTATGTACATTGTATTTTATTCAGCAGGTATTGAATCTGCTTTACACCCTGCCAAGTATGCATGGCTAAACATGCCAACACAAGTGTTGAGTGAAAAACTAACTTCAACGCATACATCAACTAACTCATAAGTAAAAGAACATCTGGCATCCTCTAATCTTCAACTTCTGAAACACCCATCCCCTGCCATCAAAGGCTTACTCTTCATATAAGAGAAGAGTTGTTTATGTTATGAATACAGCTTGTATTGAATAATAATCTCAAGGGGTCAATATATAGGAGTACAAGAGATCTAAATATAGAAGGAAATAACCTATATACGTAAAGACTCTATATTTCTTAACAGTTTAAATATACACCAGTCCAACTTTAAGCAATTAAATAGTGTGAAAAGAATGTAGCTATACAGACAAAACTAGATGGGACATGAGCAATTGGGCATTGAACTCACAACAAATGTGTCGATTTAAACATATCAAGCAAAAAACGAAGTACCTCCTAACTATTAGGTGTCCAGATCATGACATCTGACTTGGCTTGCTTCTCAACAACCAAACTTTCCCTCTACTGAAATGCAATCAGGCCCCCAATAAACCACAACTAAAGCAAACCCCAGATCACTCAAAATCCTTAAGAAGTGTACTGCAGCGCTAACCTGAATGTAGAACACATTGTCAGATGGATGTGCGTTGATGAGGAAATCAGTGATCCATCGGAGCGCATCAAGCGCAGGGTCCAGCTGCTTCGCGGCACTCATCTGATCTCCATACTCAAGAATGGACCACGAGAGCACCGTTGCCGTGAAGGCCATTGGGAAACTGAACTTGATATGATCACCAGCATCGTACATTCCCTTGGAAAGATCCAGACCCGCTTGTTTCCCATCATCCAGCGCAGAGTCCCCTCGCCACGGGATCTGGTTGTTTTCCAGCTTCCCCGCTGCACAATACCAACAGAAATCACCAACAATTAACAAATGGGTGCTACTTGAGAGCTAGAGAAGCTCAGAATGATTGGAGATTGAGCTCATTGAGCATCCAAAACACTCCATCGGAAGCTGCAGCATTCGAAACACCAATCTTCGTAGCTAAAGCGGTAATAACCGACAACCCATGAATGAAAAGTAGCCAAATTCGCGGTTCGATGAGCAGATTCAAGCGAAATCTGAGAGTTCACATTTGGCAGCAACACAGTAATCACCAGAGAAACCAACGAATTTTGCACAAGAGCAGAAAATTCCCACTAAAAAAGTCAAAACTACGAGGCCATGCCCAATGAAATTGGCGAGAAATCGGCCTGAATCGTCAACTCTCCTGATGACGAACCAATGATTGTTAGTAAAATTCTTCACCACCCCAAAACAGAAAAAAAAAAAACACCAGATCACCAAAAACGACCGTATCAACCTCTCCAAGTTCCCCTCCAAATGAGGAGGTGTCATCATAGCTAGCTAAACGAACACTGAACACACACTAAAGGCAAGCTTCCAAGCTACGCGCGCGCCAAAAGGAGGAAGAGCCATTTGCCACAAAATCCGCCGAATTGCGGATGCATTGCAGTAAGAGGAAGAATCGGAGCGAGTGGTGGTTGGCGGCGGCGCTCACCCTTCTGGACATCGAAGAACTGGAGCGCCACCCCGAGAGCGTCGCCGTACTTGGAATCGACGGCCCCGGGCGGCCCCGGCACGGGGAGCGGCTTGAGCTTGTGGGTTCTACCCCCGCCTGGCTTCCTCTTCATGATGGCCACCACCGCCGCCGTCGCCACCAGCGACGCCACCAGCGCCACGATCAGCCACCCGCAGCATCCCTTCGTCTTCGACCCCATCTCGCATTCGCCTCGCTTCCTCACCTCACCTGCTCGCGCGGCCGGGGGATTGCGCGACTGCGGCGGCGGAGTCCTCTCTCCTCTTCGCTGCTCGGCTCGGCGCGGCGAGCCTACTGCCTCCTCTTCTACTACTGCAGTGGATGGGCTCGTGGGCTTGGCTTGAGCTGGGTTGGTGGCGGCGAGGTTGGGGTGGGTGCACGGTCGTGTGTACGTGTAGTAGGAGTGAGGTGGGAGTCTGGGGTCTCTGTCAGGTGGGGTCGTGGGGTTTGATTGGGTGGTGGGGCCACTTGCAGTGAGAGGGAGGGACGGTGTGGTGGTGAGGTGAGGTGTGGAGTCGAGCACCGACAGGAGATGGGACGGGCCCGCGCGCGCTGGATGGAATGATGATGGATCGATCGTCTGTGAATTTTGTGACTCGTGAACGTGTCCGATTTGTATTCTTGGTGGTGCACCTTACTGTACGTGCACAGAGTGGTTGTGCACCAAACTGGGATTTGGCGTATATACTGTACTATTACGTCTGATTTGGCTTATATACTGTCCTACGTCTACATTTGTTTTGCTACTGGCAAGGAATCAGCTAGACACCTCGTGGACGAATGTCGTACAATACTAAGATAATCTTTTCGGTACAACACGTGTTTATTTCTTAAAGTTACAGCTACAGTGATGGTCTAAAACACATACGAGTAGTTTTCTTGTTTCTCTAAGTAACATGATAATTGAATATCTCAAGCCTCAGAGAATACGAGCACTTCATCTCTGTTTTTTCGCAAGTTTTGTTTCATGTAACATGTAAGGTGCAACATTAGACAGACAAATGGGTTATGGGTGGACACGGCTGAGTTCTGATGAGGTTGCTGATGGCGTGAGAACGGGCAGGATAAAATTGGTACACTTGGAGGCGTAATCATACACGCATGGACCGTCCAACCCAATATTTGCATGCTAAGCAATGAACTGGCGATGGGGATTGATTGATTGAAACGCTGGTAGTTGTCTGCATGTGACGAACCATAGGAATTCCTAGAGTTGGAATTATTTGCTCAATTGATCTGGATAACGATGTGTGCATTCGATTTTTGGGCAAGACCAGATACGATCCCAACGAAGTTGGGGATGGATCTCCAGGTGTCCTGCAGTTGGGATCTTTGATAGTGGAGAGTTTCGGCCCTTTTAAAATCGTTGATCTGCAGCATCATAAAACATTTTACTCAAGAAGATGCCAATGATAATAAGACATTGAACACATAATAGTGGTGATTAAGTATATAACCAATGTCGTAAGCACAGGAGAAAGCATGAATCACCATTTGGCATTCATGTTGTAGTAAAATAATTGCTAAAAACACAGGAATCTTAATGGCACACCTTAGCGTGAGAACGCATCATCCAACAAGCAGTAGATTACCCATCAGAATGACGATCATCGACATCTACTGGTGATTAGATGGTGACAGCAGTTGAGCACAGCTCACACCAGAAGCTTGCAAACCATGATTAATCCATGGCCCATTCCCTTGTAACAAATCTAGGCATTTTGTTCATCTCTTGGCACGGTTCTGAAACTAATAATGGATAATCTGGACCCATGCAATTGTAGTGCAAGCAACCACCGTATCTGATGCTTTGTTGCCACTGACGCTGACGACAAGACCATGAGCACCGTCTGATGATGCAATATTGCCAATGCCCATTTGCCCTGCACAGCACAAAACAATCATTGCACTAGCAATACAGTTGGACAGAAAGATATCGGTATGCTTTTGCTGTTATTCATACCTGACCTTGTGGTAGTTACTCCAGGACTCTGGACGGCACATTGGCATCACGAAGGAGCGAACAATAGTCTGGTGACCGGTGAATGGTGCGAGTCTTCAAGAACCAACAATTTTGACAAACACATTCTGTGTTAACAGCAAGGATAGAATGTCAAGCATGAATTGAGATATTATGATTAATCTGCGCTCATTTATGCACCAGTTGTTCAAATGCTCATAATACCTGACCCACACTTGCACCTCCAGCCACAACCTGCCACCAGACAACCAGAATGCCATCATTCACATTACCCATCTAAGTACTGTAGCTGCTATAGCTCAGATAGTACATGCATAACAGTCTCTGAAAAAGAATATAAACATTTCAGTCGGCATTCAATTAACAAGTAGAAAAGTAGGGATATTAGCATGCGACACTGCATGGTTAATCTGCAGCAAAATAGTGCACCACATGATCAGGTGCAGAGGAAGGCTGTTTTAACATCTTACCGCATAAAGTGTAATAAAACCAAAATGCATGATAGAAAATAGAAGCCAATAGGAACAGAACTACAGAAGCACCCAGGATAAAACATCACCTAGTTGCTAATCAATGATATCATATTGTCACATTGGACCAATCGATCTGCAAAAACAAACTTTCACATAGGCACGGAGCTGCTTGATATCCAAAATCCTGCAGTAAACAACATTTCAGTTTAGATAGAATAGAACAGACAGATCAGTACAAATATAGTGACATCCAATTGGACAGCTTTTATTCATTGAGTGTGTATTCTATAACATTTCGGAGCTATCAACATCAGAGTAATTTCGTGCTACACAGTAAATATTATAACAGCTGCAATGTAAAAAAAAAAAAGACACCACCAACATCCAATGCCACAGAAGTTCATTTAAAGAGTGATGTGAACAATGCAGTAAAATGCATGTATCGAAAACCAAAGGCATATTGCACTGGTGCCACAGAAATTTGTTAAAGGGATGCAATGGGATCCAATCTCCTCATTTTTTTTCGATCTTAAAGTCAGAAATGCTTAAGTACATCTTTCTTTATGAGCATCTCCCTCGAAGCATCGATACACAAATTAAGAGAGTACGGTATTTATGTAGTCTCTATTTTCAACATAAGAAAAATAGTCAAACCTCATATCAATCTCATCACAAATGAATGATTGAAGACATTTGGTTAGTTAGCAGCATACCTGATAATAAGGTGGAGAAAGAGTTGGTCGTCAAGCATACCATGCATTTTTTGGGCTACCACCAGATGTCAAAATATCAAATAAAGAAGCATCACCATGCTAGTTGTATAACATGCCTCATTAACATCCCCTTTGCATTTATTTTGAAAGTGTACATTACATGAGTTAGCCTAAGGAGCTGTAGCATTATGTACACTCCTGGGAAATATACAGGGTCTACAGCAAATAAGAGCCAGCAATAATTCAAACACAAAGAACCCCATGCTAATCCAAACAAAAAGGGTCCATCTCCAGTTCCAGAGTATTCTCTTGAGCAGAGGTAGTTCAGCTTCAAGCTTTAGTGATGCAGCATAGATCTCTGGGATGCCAGCACCAGGACTAAATTCAGCCCGTTGTTCAAGGATTATCCTAATTCCCATAACTGGTTCAGAAGCCTCTGTAATGCCCCTCATTTTTAGTCTTATGACCTGAGATTCTGAGGAATAGCCAGACAAAAGGGACACACTTCGTAGAAAAGTTTCAATGAAGTGCATATGTGCACTCTTAAACTTTAGCATGCATGGTTGACTTGAGGCTGAGATCACTTTGTCGTTTGCTGATAGAAACTCTGCTCTTACCTAAACTCAAGTGAGGAAGGGATATAAGATTAAACAGAGGCACGCTACACATGATGTTACTAAAAATAAGGCATCTAAATATAAAAAGAATGAAAACTCTGTATATTGTGAAGATGATACATACTTCAATATATCAAGTTATCAACCCTAACATGTAAATAGAACATGCAGTGGGTATATGCTGCCTTTGACACACTACAGGTGGATATTATAAATTTTGTCATGACATTGGACCTTCGAGCTACAGAATGAAAGTTAACATAACGCTCTCACTGATAACTATATTGTCTGCCTGGCTACATGACCATGTGCATAGAAAAGTTTCCTGTACCAGTGCTTTCTAAGCCATGTTGCTAATATATTCAACTTCAAAACTGACTCAACTATTCAACAGCTAACATTGGCACTTTGGCAGCATAACACAATGACACCATATCCATATGCACCGCTTCCTACTGCACCTATCCTGCTCAAGATTCATCTTCCTGACATTTTTTTTTAAGTTGGTGGCATGTGTCCACATTCCTTCAAGATCCATGTTGTACTATAAGTAGTATCCATGTATCTGTTGTTGGTGCCTTTTTTTTTATATTGGTCTCTCAAAAATCTTCTACTATTGCCATGTCTTAATTGCTACACCAGATATGAGTAATAACCAAATAAAACAGTGTAACTATCATGTTTGATAGATGTCCTTTTGCATTCAAGTAAATATTTTAAGTCAGCATATGCAACTCCGGATGAGTGAATAGTAAAAAATCAAAACATAATTCCATTGTTGGTTGATGTCTTCTCACTTATGAAGTACTATGTCATCAAATGCATAATATGGGTTTCTCACAACATTGTGCAACATCAGTTTAACAAACAGCTTCAATCAAATATCATTTTCCCTTTAATAGCTTAGAATGTATTCAAAGTGAATCACTGGCGGATCCACTGTGATGCATGGGTATTCAACTGAATACCCATCCATTTTAGCAAAAAAAAAAAGTATATATAGGTATACTACACATATATACCCAGGAAATTGGATTGTTTAGGCATGTATACACCCCAAATAGACAAATAAATTATCAATAAATTATCTATTCACAGCCCACAACTTCCTCGTGCTTTCTCATTCTAAAATTGAACCATCATTCCCTCAACTACCACAATCTATTGTATATTGTTATTTGATTTGAGAAAAAATTGAGAAATAAAGAAGAATAAGACAATACATTTGGAGATTTTATGGGAGAGATCTTCCATATAACAGACGAAGAGAATATCCTCATGTACCCTCTAGATCTTTCAGCTTCTATAAATTTTATAATTCCTATAGGTTAATCTGATTTTGTTGCTTTTATATTAGTTTATATTTTTTCTGTTCATCAGAAATCATGAAATTATTTCTCATAAAATAGATCTAAAGTTCTAATTCATGCCTTAGTAGCTTTGAATAAATTGTATTTAACTACAGTTACAAAACAAAGGATTGCTTTTCTTTTGGTACATCTTAGATTGTGTTTTGATAATTTTTTTCGTACAAGTATATCTCCGTGTGAAATAAATTTCCACTTTGAATACCCTTAGATGAAATCCTGGCTCCGCCACTGAAGTGAATGACCATTGCCTAATCATTCTGACAAGGACGAACAACGGAATGTACCTGAAAAACTCCAAGCCTCCGGTTGTAATCCGACTCAGGCAGCGTCAAGAACACCTCAAGCTGCATCCGCTGATTCGGCTGAACGAACCTCTGTACAGGCACAAATGCCACCGGGCTCGGCTTAGTGTAATCAAAATTCAGGGTCTCCGTGACCTGAATGGGCTCCTCCACGATTTTCCCCACCAAGAGCCCTCCTGCGAGGAACGCCAGGACCAGAATCGAGCACAGAACCACGCAGACATACACCGCCCAGAGCGATCCCCACGCCAGCCTCGCCGCCACGCGCCCCACCCCTTCCCCGCCTCCGAGCCGCGCGGCCACGGCGCCCGTCGCCTGCCCAGCCACCCCGACCGCCCATTCCCTCGCTCGCCGCGCTAATCCGAGCGGGTCGGTCACGAAGAGGAACCACCATTGCAGCAGCCGAATCGGGAACGTGAGGATGCTGATGAGCGCGCCGACTTGGAACACCACCGCTTTGATGACGAGCACGGCGAGCGACTCCAGAATGCCCGGCGCCGGCGCCGGTGTCTCCGCCGGAATCAGCTTCGCGTCCCGCGCCTCCACCTCGTCCACCTCCTCCTCCTCATCCGCCGCCACCGCGGCCGCATCCTCGTCGGGAGGCGGGGGAGGACGGCGCGAGCTCGTCCCCTCGGAGGAGTCGGGCTTGACGGGCTCGTCGACGACGGTGATGGTGGAGGAATCGGAGAGGGAAGGGGTGGCATCCTTCTGCTTTAGACTCCTGCCGCGGCGCGGGCGGCGGCGGAGGGTGGAGGAGGAAGGGGTGTGAGGAGGAGGAGGAGGGGGAGGAGAAGGGAGGGAATCGAGGGCGTCGAAGAAGGCGTCATCGGAGTTGAGGGAGGTGGAGGCGGCAGCGGCAGAGGCGGCGGAGGGTTCGTCGGCGTCCATGGCCGGGGAATCGGAGGTATGGTCGTCGGATGGGTTGGCCACGGAGCATGGAGGGATTCCGTGGAAGGGGAAGGAGTTCTGGACGGTGGGAGAAGAGAAGATGGGCGGGTTATTTTCAGGTACACCCTTGCGGTTTGTATTTTCTTGCTTTTGGTGCCCCAAAAAAACGAAATGCAACTGTTTTCGCGTGATGACCGACACCGGCTGGAATCCTCCCACGTGTGGTGGCATGGTGCAACGCTGCCACGCAGCCAGTTCCCTCGCCGGGTCCGCCGTCGATCAGGAAGAGTGTACGAGCCAGGCCAAGATCGCCGGCTGCTAGCTCCGAACAGGAAGAGTGTAAGGGCAAGTTTAGTACTGCCTCGTACCAAAATATAACATGTTCTAATATGATAACGTAAAATCAAATATTCATCATTACATAAAAAATAAATACTTTAAATTTTAACTATTAATTGTGATAAACACAAAATAATTAAGTAACAATGGCACTATTAGATTCATCATTAAACAAACTATTAAAATATACAACTCTTTTAATTTAAAATAAGATATTTTTATAAATATTATTGGTCAAAATAGTATCTCGAAGACAGTGTCAAATTAAAAACTGCTATGAGATGGAGGTAGTAACAGAGTTGCTCCAATTTATTAGCTATAAGTTTATTTATAGCTAATATATATAATAGATAATGATTTTAATTTTTTATTTTATCTCTTCGTCTCATATATATTTGTCTTGCGGTATGTATAGAGCTAGCTTTTGCATTAGAGCCAACCTCCTCTATTTTTCTATTGTCTCTCACCTCCCCATAATATTAAAGCCAACTTATCACCTACAATTAAACTTGCTCTAATACGAGCCCAAAGATTGGTGGGTTGGCCCAAGTCGAGCCCGCTCACCTGGCTCATGCAGACATGCTTGTTGGGCCTGGCCCAATATTGCGTGCGACGTGTCGATCACAAGGCAGTCGGTGCTCCAGGCTTTGACTCCCTCCAGCGCAGTGAAGTCGCCTGCGCCAACAACTCATTTGGCCTGTGGTAACTTTTTTGGGGAAAGGGATCGGCGTTTAGACTAAATAATTAATCATGAGAGATGTAAGGAAATTTGACTTTTAGTCCTAATCTCTCATTTAGTACAGGTGGTGGGAACTAATAAGAAGTTTAAAAGGAGACTGATGTGCACGGGGTGTCCCGATCTTTTGGTGAGTTGAGATAACTACGATTTGGGAGAAACGTTAACGATCCGACAACAACCGTACGAGACGTTGTTGTGTTGCGCCTTAGCGATCGATACACCTCTCCTAGGGTTGTTGATCTTGCCGGTGCAGATCAACCCTATTCATGCATGCAATCGAGAACAAGTAAGAACAAGATAAAAGCAACTGAATTACTAGATAAACAAGTCGCACAAATATGAGTCGATATACGATAAAGTCGGGTTCCGAATAAGCAGACGGACGGTCTAGCCGACACGCGCTGCAAGCGAAGTAGCAATGGCTAAACTTACAATTAACAAAACCCAACTAACCCTAAAGGGGTAACTAACTATTTAAAGGGATGGAGGAGGTCATAGGGGCGTCCTCCCCCTGTTTGGGGCGCAGTCCCCCTTGGCCCCACTTGGGTCTGGGTCCCAGACGAAGTTGCAGGCCCATAGGCCCATTACATTGGATGCAGTACCTTGTTTTCATGATTACCGGTGACTCGGATGGAATTTAGCAATGAGACCGGATCCGTTTGAGAGAGGACTCTGAAAGCTTTCCATGAAGTACTCATAGGCCCGAATCGGAGCTCGCATGTAGAATTGGCGGCCATTTAAAGTCAGCGTTGAATCAGGTGGCCGAATCGGATTCCAGAACGTGGAAGACTTCATCTTCACTCCTTGCTGCACCACGACCAGGATATTCCACATCCATATGTCGGTCCAAACATGTTGTGCACTCCTGAACAGATAGATGAATATATTTTTATCATTAGGTAGCGTCATATTCTTAATGCATTTAAATTGGAGACTATTATGAAACAACACCACCTGTGAGTATATGATATGATCAATGGTTGTATCCATCGTAGTCATGGTCACATCAGAGACTAGATCTTAAATAAAAATAAACGGTTCAGATTTGCCTAGACAACATAAAGAGGAATTCCCTCTCAATTCCCACCTCCAACCCAGGTATTAAAAGGTAGGAGTTAGCCCTCTCAATTCCCCTTCCCTATCCCACCAAAATTCCCAAGTCCTCAAAACAAACACAACAGTTAATATTCGCATCTCTCTAAACTCTCATTCCCTCTTAAAAACTCCCACCAACCAAACACACACATTGTGTACACCGTTCCCTTGTATGTGTACTCGTGCCGCTACGCACGCGGCATGTCCCCGACCAGCTTCCCACAGTTTTCGTTCATTTTTGCTTGCACAAGGAATATACTTCCTACATCCTAAAATATAACTACTTCTAGCATTTAAATTTGTCCCAAAATATAACTACTTCTAGCTCTTTTAAACCTATTATACCCACTATACCCCTATAAAGTATCCTACATCACTAGGTATAGTAGGTTTATTTAGTCTATTCTTTAATCCATCTAAAAAGTTACAAATAGATATATTTTGAGACGGAGGTAGTATATATTTAGGGACCGAAGATATAGTATGTTCAACATGCAATGAAAGTTTTTGTTTGCCGATACATTGGGATTATGGTGGCAGGGCATGCCGCAACCGAATGGAGAAGAGGAGGCTACCGCCAAGCCGCGTCACCTCAACCTGCAATGCACCGCCCCAATGGAGTAAAAGTGGAGGGAGGAGGGGTGAGGTGATGGAGGTTGGGGAGGTGTAAAGTGGTTGAGTCGACCATCGTCTGTGTTTGTGCTTTCATATCTTACTTTTGTTAAAATAAGCATCTAGTTATTTTTTTTATCCTAACCCCGACGACCTTTAACCCATTTCCCATTCAATTTTCCTTCTCCTTAGTTACTCCAACGATTAAAGAATCCATGTATTCAGTGATGGATGAGTATCCCACGAAGAACTAGATGATTTCCCGTGCGTTGCCGCAGAGATACAAATGGTCATATAAAAACAAATTTCTAGCAATTAATCTATTATCGATGATTTTCACAGGACACTATTTTGTATTTCATAAATGGATATTGCTAAATTCAATGTACCTACAAATTTGTATGTCAAATATGCAATGTGCATTTTTTTTACTTCTTTTTAATTGTAAATTTGTTGTTATAAATAATTTTACTTTAATTGTGCGTGTCTGAATTTTTTCATGTAATTTTGTAAACTTTATGAGTTGCATGTTTCTTATATGTAATTTTATAGGTTAGTCAACCTTTTATCATAGAAGGAGTTGTGAGAAGTCTCATCCAATGGATGAGAAAAGTGGCTGGTTTTTTTTCATGAAATTTAGACACTCAGTAAATTTGGACAACATGCATGCTTCAGGTTAACTAATACTTAAATTTCATATGCCCAAATTTAGCACCGCTAAACTAATTAAGCGACGTACAAAGTAGAAAAAACTAAAGCTCTGATTCTTGCTTTTAAATAGATCTGAAGAATAAAGGATCGTGTCTTTGCAAGCTGAAGGCTTTACACCATCCATACACTTTGTAGCTAGCTCTATGTAGTAATAACTAACCTTGGATAAGTAAGGGATTAGATGTAATATTTCCAAGCATTAGAACTGTTTAGTAAGGCAGACACCTGCATCTCGCTCAAAGCGAACAATAGGAGAAAAATGTATGGGTGTACCATGAACATTCATATAATCCGGCATGGGAAACTGAATCAACTTCATTAAAATCCGGATAGACCGAAGAACGATGTCAATGAGTACGAAGCAAATAGTATGATCCATCGTCACTGGAAAGCACATACCGGAAATAAAGCATAGCACATCATTTACGCCAAACATTTTCAAAAGCATGCTACATGACTTTATAAAAAAAAAACTCGACCCGTGAGGGGCAACCCGCCCCCGGACATCACATATAAGAAGACCTTCTCACGTAGACCAAGAAAACCCCCGAACCTCGGCCCCGCCCTGATACTAAATGTAACCCGTGAGACTCCTACACACGGTCCTCAGGTCGACCTGGGCCGTCTCTTGACCAATGCTTTGGCACACGGGCCGACGAGGGGACTTTTTATTTTCCACAAATTATGAATCACCAGGGATTGAACCCTGGGCGGCGGGAGCTTCCTAGCCGGTGGCCCTTTGCCACTGCATCATGAGCCCCTTAGGACAAATAAAGGTTCATATGATCGCAATTAAAAAGGAATGTGTTTACAATTGCTTATAAAAACCAAAGTGACACGCCTGCATTTTTTTCTATAGATGCAAATAATAATTAACCATCCAAGTATGAGCGACAAAAACCTATCCTGCAAATAAAAAATTGTCAGTAGAAGAAAAATTGTTGAAGAAAAAAAACATGAAAAAAGTTGCAAACATGAGAGGGCAAGGGGGGCATGGAGAGATTTGGGTATGCCATGGAGGCTCTTGTGATTTTTGGGTTGACTTACAGGCTGTGTACCGATTTTTTTTTAAAAAAGAGGATTAGCTTTAGCCTTTAACACTGAGAACCGAGAAGATAAGGAGACAGTATGGGTATAAGCTGAAGAGACAGGGAACTGAAAAAGGCTACGGCTGCTGCTGCAGTGAATAGATGGATCCAACGGTTTTGATCTTTAAGTAGATATAACATTCGACAGTTTCATGCAAAGAGGCGAAACGAGTGCGTGGGTTACTTGTGTGTTGATTTACATTCCATTGCAGATCTGAGGGTCTGAGGCATTGAGCCTTAATCTTTTGGTTAATCATAGCAGCTGTAGATTTGAGGGTCTGAGGCATTAAGCCTTAATCTTCTGGTTAATCATAGCAGCCGTAGAAGATGAGGCGTTCGTCGGCGGCGGAAACGTCATATGACAATTTCTTTGTGCAGGAAGACGGCAAGGTTTGTGCGGATACATTTCTTTGCTGAAGGGATGGCTTGAGGGCAATGCTGAACAGACAAAACAAAGCGATGAGTTAGTGTATATGTTGACTGTCACATGAGGAGTAGTCACCTTACGAGAACCAGAATAAACACATAACACAATTTTAAATTATAGCAAAGTATAAATGAGTGAACTCTTTAGCATATACTACTCTGCAAAGGTTAAATGATTTGAATGTTTGGAAGTACTATTTCGTTAGGCAGTTATATTTTTATGTAAACTAGATAATATGCCATCATTTTGTTTTGTTTGTTTATGACGATAGGGTAATCCACATGCTGCATGCAGCATGCTCCTCATGTTGGCTATTTATTTTTCCCTATCTAACAAACGCACAAGAATAGCACATAGGGTGTGTTTAGTTCTCAAGTTTTTTTTAAAACTTTTTACTTTTTCTTCACATCAACCTATCATACACACACAACCTTTCAATTACATCATTCCAATTTTACAACCAAACTTCAAAAAACAACCAAACTAAACAAGACCATAATTAACATGCATTTTGCATGGAATGAATTCATGGACAAGTATCTAAATTTAGCATCATATCCATCTTATATTTAGTGGCCTCAGGATTGATTAAAAACGCAAGACATTAGAGGAATTAATTTAGTGCATACTAAAATTACAGATATGGTTATCGACACAAAAGTTTTACTACAAAACGATATATCATGTGACTACTACAAGTACAGAGCCAAAAATTCCCCATCGGCACGGGCCTCCCCATTAATTCCAAAACGGCAAACAGCCATCCGGAACCCATCGTCGCGGCGTCGCCACCAAAACGCACACGCGCCCGCCAGCACGCCATCCGGACCACCGCAACGAGGGGAGAGAGAAAAAAACCGTGGGGAAAAAAAAAACGAAGGCGAAAACCCTCCCGTGTTCTCCGATCGGCGGCGAGGGCGAGGCGGAGGCGGAGGCGGAGGCGAGATGAGGGGGACGAAGCGGCCGCTCGGCGCGGTGATGGCGTGGATGCGGCGGCAGCCGCCCAAGGTGAAGGCGTTCCTGGCCGTGGTAACCGGCATGGCCGCGCTCGTCTTCATCCGGTTCATCGTCCACGACCACGACAACCTCTTCGTCGCCGCCGAGGCCGCGCACGCGCTCGGCATCGCGGTGCTCATCTACAAGCTCACCAAGGAGAAGACCTGCGCCGGTTCGTTTCGTCTCGCCCCCTTCCCCCGTCCTCTCGGCGGCTTCGGCTCACGTTTTGCCTGTTCCGCCGTGCGCGGGTGCATCGATCCGTCGAGATCGCTGGATTCGCGTGGGTTTTGTGGTTGGTTGCGTCGCCTGTGAAGTCGTTCCTGGGGGAATTAGCCGTTTCGTTTGTTAGGGCGAACATATAGGATGGAATGGACGTTGCGTGTCCTGAAATTTGTTCGATCTGGTTGATTTCTGACGCCCCCGATCTGTTATTCGAAAATAGTTTCTGACGGTTCACGTTTTGTTCTAATTTTCTGCGAGCGGATTTGTGTAGGGCGGGAGATACACGGAACTGTAGTTCAGGTCGTTTTTGGTACCGGAGAAATAGTTAATTGAGTGATCTAGTGAGCTCATATGGTTTATCGCTGCAAGTTGTGCCATCTCACGAGGTAGTGATAGTAGCATAACATGATCCATGTGGAAATTTGGCTGTATGATGCTTTCACTTGGCTGGGGGATAGGCTATACATTTTGTATTGGGGAGGATGGTGCAGTTTGTTGAGAGTAACCGATGGGCGAAAGTATTGGTATTGTAATATTGTTTACCCTGTCCTGTTTGAGAAACTGGGTGCGGATATAGTCATCTATAGATGTACAGTTTTATTGTGCATATGATTTAGTTTTTTTTGTGGTTCTTTTGCTGAAACAGAATGGTACCATTTTTTTCTTATAAAAGCAAAGTTATCCTTATATTCAGGCAATTTTTCTGGAACCAAACGATTACATTCATTTCTTGGTTGCAACCCAAAGTGTACTTTCGTGGTTTTGCTTATGAACAAGTGAAGTGACTAATGAGTAGCATGCCACTGTATGTCATTGTCGATAGTAGAAGCATAAGTTTGTTAGAATTTCTTCATGATTTAATTCCCTGATTATGCGGTTTCTTTTTCTATACTAATGCACTGCTTACTAAGAATCTTAAAGTTCTGTTTTGATTGTATTTTTTGCAGGACTATCCCTCAAGTCTCAGGACTTAACTGCGTTGTTTCTAGCTGTTAGACTATACTGCAGCTTTGTTATGGAGTATGACATCCATACCTTGCTAGACACTGCTACACTTGCAGCTACACTTTTTGTAATTTACATGATCCGGTTCAAATTGAGACCAACTTATATGGTGGACAAGGACAATTTTGCATTGTACTGTGTGGTAAGAACAGATAAACTTTTATTCCTTATACTAACATAGTAAAAATTTAGGCTGGTAAACAGTGTGGTGGTGGTCTTACACAATCATGTTGTAGTTTGATAGAATAATATAAAACTGCTCATAGGTTTCTAGATCACAGTTGTTTTTTGCTTTTTCTGGATATCGGTAGCTATACTTCTCTATATTTCTGATTTGCAGGTTATGTGGTGAATGCAGTAATCTAACTGGCACTTTGGTCTTGTAGTAGTTATCGACCCATTAAATGTTTATAAGTAGTTACCGTTTCACATTGTAATGACACCGAAAATATGAAATGTTATCACTTGGATGTTTTGTGTTGGATAAACAACTGAAGAGTGAAGACATGTGAAACCATATAAAATTTTGTCAGTAATGGGTCTACAGAAGTGCTATAACTTTATTTATTACTCACAGAAAATATAATGTGTGACCAAACTGTTTTGTTTGTGAAGTCAGATGTAATGCTCATCAATTTCTTAGTTGAAATGGATGCAGACTTATTGTGTTCTTTACTTTGTTACTTCTTTGTAGGTGGTACCTTGTGCCGTGCTAGCACTGCTGATTCATCCTTCAACATCTCATAACATTGTGAACCGTATCAGCTGGGCGTTCTGTGTTTACTTGGAAGCTGTCTCAGTTCTCCCACAATTGCGTTTGATGCAAAACACAAAGGTAAATATCATGTGTTTTCCTTGACTGCAATGAAGTCCCCTGAACATGTTTTCCATTTTTTGCAGATTGTTGAGCCGTTTACAGCTCACTATGTGTTTGCACTGGGAGTTGCAAGGTTCCTTAGCTGTGCCCACTGGGTTCTTCAGGTTCTTATTCTAAACATATCTTCAACCTTACTTTTATATGTGTGCCCCTGTCTACTAATTACAATCAATTCCTTTTGTTTCTTCCGTACCATACCCAACACACAAAATTTAAACAATTAATTTACAATCATGTATTTTTGAGTTGTGGCATTTCTTGGTGCAGACATCTGTTTTCTGAAAACTGTTCTACTTTGATAAATTATGCCCTGTTACGTTAGTTTTTTCCATTTGTACTTTAGAGGTATCATCATGGAGCAGCCTACTTAAAAGCTCATTCTTCATAGTTAAGGACGTCTTGAGGAAATTTCTGTATTTGTGCATGCAATAATTTGTTCATGAGTTTTCAGAAACAAAAGCTACCTTCATAGTTGAATTTAACACTTTTCACCCGGGTCAATGCGTTTATACAAACCCGAAGAGCAGCATTGACCCGCCGATACCTGCTTGACCCAGAGTAGCACCATTGACTTGCGGAAAAATGAATTGACCCGTACACAATCATTTTACCCGCGGAGAAGCATTGACCCGTAAACACATGTTTAACACACCGGAGGTTGCATTGACCTGTAGGCATTCTTCATTGGGTCAATGCTTCTCCCGGGGGTCAAATAATTGGCGATTTTCTGGGAATTTAAGCCCTTTACATGATGGTCGATATTATTGGTAGTTTATATAACAAAAGGTGCTGGTGGACAACTAACACTTTTAGCCCCTACATTGACCCGGTGACGAATGCACTGACCCCGCAGATGAGCATTGACCCAATGGTCCTTATACAAACTCGGAGAGCAACATTGACCCGTCGATACAAGTTTGACCCAGTGTAGAACCATTGACCTACGGAAAAATGAATTGACCCGTACACAATCATTTTACCCGTGGAGAAGCATTGACCTACGCAGGAGGTTGCATTGACCCGTAGGCATTCTTCACTAGATATATGCTTCTCCCGCAAGTCAAATAATTGGCGATTTTCTAGGAATGAAAGCCATTTACCTGATGGCCGATATTATTGGTAGTTTATATAACAAATGGTGCTGGTACTTGGGCTAGTGGAAGAATAACGCTTTTTGCCCTTGCATTGACCCGTAGACACATATTTGACCTGGTGGCGAATGCCAGATGAGCATTGATCCAATGATCCTTATACAAACCCGGAGAGCAGCATTGACCCGCCAATACCTGTTTGACCCAATGTAGCACCATTGACCTGCGAAAAAATGAATTGACCCGTATATAATCATTTTATCCACGAAGAAGCATTGATTTAAACACATGTTTAACACGCGGGAGGTTGCATTGACCTGTAGGCATTCTTCACCGGGTATATGCGGGTCAATGCATTCTTCACCGGGTCAATGCTTTTCCCGCGGGTCAAATAATTAGCGATCTTGGAATGAAAGCCATAGCGCTATATGTCATGGTCGATGTTGTTTAGTAAAACGGGCTATTGTAGTCCGTCCTGCTGTCTAATTTCAGCCTTAGTGTTTTATTTTCCCGGAATTACCCTGGTCTTTTTGGCGATTTTTTTTGGGAATTTAAGCATTATATTGATCTCAACTTGCCTGGCAATCTCGTATGACACAAATGCATCTTTGGCGGCGTACTCAACCTGTTTGGTTGTCAAAATCCTTGCACCCATGGTCGAATTTTCTGTTCTTGTGGAGAGGCAGTTGCAGTACCGCTGCTCCCATCGCCTCGAGTAATAGTCGAGGCCGATTGGTACTTTTCTGTTCTTGTGGTCGAATTTTCTGTTCTTGTGGTCGAATTTTCTATTCTTTTGGAGACGGCTTTATTCTTCATCAAGTACTAGTAAGATCAATTGAAGGTCCCTCGGATTGGTATTTGTGATGCCGCAATCCTCTTTTAGCCGTTCAACGTCATTGCAGATAGTGCTCCGACGAAGATGTGGTCCTCCTCTGTGAGAAACTTCTTCAAGACTTCAGTGAGTTTGACGCTGACCTATTAGACCTGGAACACATGGAACACAAGGCAACGCAGACAGGGTCGTCTTGTGGCTGTCGCCCTCGGCTTTGGGGAGGATACGCCACACGGTGTCCAATCCGACGAGCATTCTCGGATTTCTTTGATGAACCGCGTCACTCGGTGTCGAATCCGATGAGCATACTTGGATTTCTTCGATGAACCGCTTTACCACCACCGCGTCACATGTGATCGTCGTCTTGATGTACGCGTACCATTTCTTGAAGAAGATAACGTTCAAGTCCGATGTTGGAGGTAGCGGCTTCGGCTCAATGCACAAGCTTCAGCTCAGTGCTTGTGTCTTGAGCTGAAGCGACGTGGACATTGTCTTCTTTAAGGAGCGGTACCCGGACATCAAGACGACGATCACATGTGACGCGGCCGTGATCGAGCGGTCATCAAAGAAATCCGAGTACGCTCATCAGATTCGACACCGAGTGACGCGGTTCATCGAAGAAATCCGAGAATGCTCATCGGATTGGACACCGAGTGGCGCATCCTCCCCGAAGCCGAGGGTGGCGGCCACAAGACGGACCTGTTGCAACTGCTCGTTCGGTTGCATTGCCTTTGTTCCAGGTCTACCAGGCCGGCGACAAACTCCCTAAAGTCTTGAAGAGGTTTCTCACAGAGGAGGACCACATTTTCGTCGGAGCACATATCTGCAATGACGTTGAATGGCTAAAGGAGGATGTGGCATCACAATTACCAATCTGAGGGACCTTCAATTGATCACACCGGGACTTGATGATGAATATAGCCGTCTTGTCTGTCCTGGTCGGCCTCGGCCATCACTCGAGGCGATAGGCGCAGCGGTACTGCAACAATCTCTCCAGAAGAACAGAAAATTTGACCACAGATTCTAGGGTGCGTGAATTTTGACAACTAAGCAGGTGGAGTAAGCCACTAAATATGCATTTCTGTCATATGAGATTGCCATACAAGTTGAGAGCAAGAATTGTTTTCAATTTATGTAACACATTTATAATCACATACTTTATTGTGTAATGCAAATTTAGGCATGAATGGTCTAGCCAGTCAGTTCGGAAAAAACATGCAGCTTATGAAGTGAGACTTGAATTTTGATTGCTTGCTTTTTTTTATCTTTGTTGTGAGTTTGTTGAAGTGAACAGAGCATACTGTCTTAAGATGAGTTTAGTATTTGGCTGCAATGGACCTTCTATATCTACAAATGTTTACTTGTCTCGCCATGCAATTCTAGATCGATCTGGGTTGATTTTTTTCCATAGATTTGAAGTCGTCAATTGCTTTAGCAAGACCAAGATCAGTACGAGCATCAAAGGATCCCATCCTGGTAAATAATAGCGGCCATCAGATATAGGGCTTTAATTCTGTGAAAATTGTCAATTACAACTCACTTGATGGCCTGACGATCACTGGCGTCCGTCCTAGTTAATAATATCGGTCATCAATATAATGCTTAAATTCCAAAGAAGATCGCCAATTAGACCAGGGCTTTGATCTCAGGAAAATACAACGTCAGGGCTGAAATTAGACGATAGGACGGACTACGGTACCCGTTTTACTAAATAATATCGGTCATGACATATAGGGCTTTGGCTTTCATTCCTAGAAAATTACCAATTATTTGACCCGCGGGAGAAGCATTGACCCGGTGAAGAATGCATTGAATTAGCGATTTTTTAGGAAGGAAAGCCATTTACCTGTTGGCCGATATTATTGGTAGTTTATATAACAAAAGGTGTTGGTGCTGGAATGAGTTTTCAGAAACAAAAGCTACCTTCATAGTTGAATTTAACACTTTATAGATATGGTTGGAATTTAATTTAAGACAACAAATTCATTGTGCAGGTGTTGGATACTCGTGGCCGCTTGTTGACTGCTCTGGGCTATGGCTTGTGGCCATCTATGGTGCTTCTGTCGGAAATCGTGCAAACATTCATCCTTGCTGATTTCTGCTACTACTATGTGAAGAGGTACAACTAGGGTCACCAATGTAGATATATAATTTGATTATGAATGAACGTTATCATATATGTGTGTTTTATTGTGGTGCAGTTTGGTCGGTGGGCAGCTGGTGCTACGGCTTCCATCAGGGGTGGTGTAAGAATTGTAGAAGGATAAAGAGCTTCCTAATTCACCCATTTTATATGTACTCTGAATAACAGTTTGTTTTAGTACCCAACCTTCTCTATGCCCTAGCAAGTTCGAGACCAGAGCCCAAGGATTCTGTGTTCAATGCTCACTGTCTCAAGAGGAAACAACAGATGCTGGTGATATTGTCTCTCTTATGGAGCCGATTGCTGTGGCCGGCCGACTCGTATTGACCAAAATTTAAACTGTGAATATTTAAGAGTTAATTGCACTCTGGGCTAGAATTTCCTTTTAGTTGCGCATTCAGCCGGGCATTGGCACATCTTGTGCACTTTGGGCATGGTTTTGTTACAATATGTTGCATATCAGAACTAATTACTGGCTCTGCGCCTTGTTACATATTAAACTGGGGAAGTAGAAAGTGCTTCTATGAGTAGCGTTCGCTTTTGAGCCATGAGAATCTTGGTCGTACTCACAAGTCACAACACACGGCTAGTATTGGAGTTATCGCTACGCCGCACAGGCGTATTCCAGCTCCAGTGCTCCACCCTTCGTTTTCGCAAAAGAGAAGGCCAGCCAGGCAGCCACGCATAAGAACAGTACATACAAGACGAACGATGGCCAGCTTAGACCAGATGAATCGCATGGTTTTAGAGTCTTGGCAATGGCCGCCGCGATCATGTCGACGTCGCCCTCGCCCAGCCCCCAGTCGCTAGCAGCCTCGGCCTCCACTCCGGCGGCATTGCTCCCGCCGTGAACGCCGCCTCGATCTCGCCCCCGATGTTGCTGCCGCTCATGATGATCAATACCGCTGAACTGAATCGGAATTGCAGTTTTAACTTCTTTCCGCGTCCCCATTCCCTACTACTATTCCTTCCTTCCAGGAAACTTTCGGTAAAGGCCCCTTTGATTTGAATGAAAACCAAACGAATTTTGGAGGATTTCAGTTCTATAGAAATTTTTTCATGAGACTATGGAATTCTATAAAATTCCTATGGGATGTCTTATTCCTAGTAAGCATTGGAGGAATTTTAACATGAGGTTCAACCTTACGGAAAGTTTCTTTTGAGTCTATCTTTCACTTCAAATTCATGTGTTTTTTCTACGGTCCAAACAAACGCTTATTATTATTTTTATGTGTTTCTTAACATGTACTTTACATCTTCATTCATGTGAAAATCATGTATTTCTCCTATTTCTCTATTTTCACGATCTTGCGTTTCAAAGGGGCCTAACATATGTCTTCGCTGAGGGCCCGAGGCCAATTTCGTGATGCTAGATCCACCTCGGAATCGGTTTGGTTGTCAAGAAAAATAAACCCCAATCGAATTTAGGCCCGCTTACATTTGGGCCCACACACCTGCTTGCAAAGGCCAAACAAGAACGGACCCACTCATGTTCCTCCTCTTCATGCTCGCACCGCCAAACTTCTTCATCCTGCACAATGGCAACTATAGCATCAGGTTCCGGTTCACATATCCTTTCTCCTCGATACTTGGTTGTTAGATTTGCAATGCGTGTTTTCAAGGGGTAGAGAGAGAATAGGTCCATGTCACAAGCTTAGAACCTAACTTCAAAAGAGAGAAAATAATGGACTCATATTGTCATTCTCAGGATAAAGAACAAAAGAATGAAGAGAGAGTGTGAAATTCTTCATCCATCATTTCAGGTGGGTTCTGGTTCCTCCACAAGTATTTTTATGTGCGTGCATACACACACAAGCAACTTTATTATCCAGCCCATTGTTTATTCCCATGCTGCCAGAGACAAAGTGTTTAGAGCCCTATGACAAAGGCTATTGTAAATGACGTATTATTGTGCATACGATAACTGTGTATTCCAGATACCTCAATTGTAACTGGCATCGACACTGACTCGAACTAAGACCTCGTCATCCACATACTTCCACTCATCCTATAATATTAATCATAACAATGAATTCCTGTCAAAAAAAATCATAACAATGAATTAACAGCAGGGAGAGGGAGAGGCTACCTACACGTTCCTTCAGCTATCGTAGGCTGCTGGCGTAGCTGAAAACCTGAGAAAGCCACCCACACACGAGTACACGAACACGACACACCCGCGGTAGTCGACTAGTCGGACCCGGACCAGCCAGTCGGTCACTCGGTCGGTCTAGCTCCCCTCCCCACCCAAGCGCGACACGGCACGTCGCCCCGCCGCGACTCCGCGAGCCGACCGAGCCAACCAAACCAGAAACCGAAAAGCACCCAACCCACAGCCCAACCACAACACATAAATCGCCCCACACCCATCTCCCCATTCGCATTCCCCTTTTCTCTCTTCCACCTCCACCCCCAAATCGCCCCCAAACACCCACCACCACCCCGCGGCGGGCGACTCCGGCGACACCACCACCGCGGCGGCGCGGCGAGCCGGCGGGAGGGGGAGAAGCGGGGAGACGACTCGGACTCCGACGGCGAGATGAGCGACTCGTTCTGTCCGGACTGCAAGAAGCACACGGAGGTGGCGTTCGACCACTCGGCGGGGGACACGGTGTGCACGGAGTGCGGGCTGGTGCTGGAGGCGCACTCCGTCGACGAGACGTCGGAGTGGAGGACGTTCGCCAACGAGTCCAACGACAACGACCCCGTCCGTGTCGGCGGCCCGACCAACCCGCTCCTCACCGACGGCGGCCTCTCCACCGTCATCGCCAAGCCCAACGGCGCCCAGGGCGAGTTCCTCTCCTCCTCCCTCGGCAGGTGGCAGAACCGCGGCTCCAACCCCGACCGCTCCCTCATCCTCGCCTTCCGCACCATCGCCAACATGGCCGACAGGTATCCCGAATCCCTCCTCCTCCCTTTCGCATCTGCCATCGCACGCTAGTTTTTTTTTCACCGGGAGGGCCTCGATTCGATCGAAACATTAGGATGCGCATGGGGTTTGAGCCTTGATTTGTCTCGCATGTTGGATGATCACTCGATCGTGCGTGAACCCTGCCCTGATTTGGGTTTCACGCGGGTGGATTTAGGAGTCGAGGAGTATGATGGGGATTTGTTTTTCAGGTGTGCATAGGCAAGTTTGTAGGTTTGGAACGTGTGATTCTCCTGCCTAAGTGCTCGGGCGATTCATATATGGAGTAGATTCGGTGGTTTGTCTCTGGTATGCCTGGATCTGGGTGGGAAGGCTGCCTCACTGATAGTTCGAGATAATGTGATAAATACTCTTAAACTGTAAGAAATGTAATTTTGTGGGGGCATATAAAATTTGCTTTGTGTACCTCCAAACGCTTATGCGGTTGTATTATTATGTACCTTGGGAACAATGATAAATTTACCACAAAAGGTGTCTAGTCGCACTCGTTGATTGAGGCATGTGAGTTAGCCCTAGCCATTTAGGTTCCTAGTAAGCTAGAACCTAGTGAAGAATTGTTTTACAGGCAAGGCATGTTCAACTACAACATCCTCTGCTCCTCCGTCTCGATATAAGATGAGAAACTTTGACGATAAAAAATAATACGAGGTTTATTTTTTGCGATTGAAGAAAGACGAGAAACTTTGACGATAAAAAATAATATGAGGTTTATTTTATGCAATTGAAGGGAGATGCACAAATACTACAATGGTTTACAGCTCCGGCAGTTCAAATCTTTTTCTTATCAGAGAATTTTTGCAATACTCTGACATGATATCTCTGATCTCATCTCCAGGTTGGGTCTTGTGGCTACCATCAAGGTAAAGAATCTTACTTTTACTTTCCATGGTATTGGGTGGACTAGCCCTATTTGGCAAAGTTTTACTACTTGCTTGCGGAGTATAGAAATGTGATAGTATAATGCCTGCACAGTTAAGATACACTTCAAATGTATGTTTTAAAATTCGTCAGGTTGTTTGTGTGCTGCAGAAATCTATGTTATGTGGTGTATCTTAATTACTCCCTCCGTCCCAAAATATAGCAATATCCATGTGCTAGATACATCGTCCTAGGAGGGGTCAAATCCCCTCGTAGGTTGTTATATTATGGGATGGAGGTAGTACTTTCTATCTGTCTATTATAATTAATTAAAGCGTTTTGCCTGTATATGTGTTCTTATTACTTTATGTGAATATTCGCTCGCTGCTGCTTCTTTGAAGAAGTTTCATTTTATACGTAACACAATGCCGATTGCTTATTAGATGTATAGTGATTGTGTTGTCTTTTCTTTCCTTCTCTGAAGGATCGAGCCAATGAAATATATAAGAAGGTGGAAGATCTCAAGTCTATCAGGGGAAGAAATCAAGATGCCATATTAGCTGCATGTCTGTATATTGCTTGTAGACAAGAGGATCGGCCTAGAACTGTAAAAGGTAGAGTGTTTTCTTAGAAAAGTATCAGGGGAATAAATTTTCTGAATACATTTAGTTGATTACGTTCTTTTTTGTTGTGATGGCTTGTCACAGAAATATGTTCGGTTGCTAATGGAGCAACAAAGAAAGAGATAGGCAGAGCAAAGGAATTTATTGTTAAGCAACTGGAAGTTGAGATGGGTCAATCTATGGAGATGGGAACCATCCATGCTGGAGATTTCCTGGTTTGTTGTTTTCCATTATTTTTAATGGTTCCTTGGCTGGATTGATTGAGTGAGCTCTTGAACTGTGTTACCTTATATAAACTGACAAAAACTGCAGAGGCGTTTCTGTTCAACTCTTGGGATGAACAATCAAGCTGTTAAAGCAGCCCAGGAAGCAGTTCAGCGTTCAGAGGAGCTTGATATCAGGTTTGGCGTTTTGGACTCTGTACAAAGTTACATAGTAGTTGTTACTGCTTTCTATTCTATGAATTGTTAGATCCTGAAGCATGGAGGTTCCTTTATTAGTTTTAGCCTCTTTGTTGGTTTGGTATAGGATTGAACAGAGGAACTAATCAGATAAACAACTAAACGAGTTGCAAATACAGATATCGGCAGATTTATACTCTTCAAGCAAGTAGACTACGTATTATATATTCTGCAGAGTCTACATGCAAGCCCATTGTCCTTCATATTTACTTATATATTGGTAGGGGGCAGGACTGCAGGAGTGCTAGGCTTTGACTATTACACACGACCTTTCCTTATTAGTCAAATTCCAAGTGTGCATTCTTGACCTATATTCACATATCCATTCAAACTTGTTTTGCAGGAGGAGCCCTATTTCAATTGCGGCAGCTGTCATTTACATGATAACCCAACTCTCAGATGACAAGAAGCCCCTAAAAGGTTTGGAACACTGACACATTCTATCTTTTCCTTGCAACTATTCAGTTAATTGATTGCCATGCGAAAGTGTTGCAGATATATCCTTGGCTACTGGTGTGGCAGAAGGGACCATCCGAAATTCTTACAAGGATCTGTATCCCTATGCCTCAAGGCTCATCCCAAACACCTATGCCAAGGAGGAAGACCTGAAGAATCTCTGCACACCATAGGATTTTTTTATTTTCTTTTTTTGTCACATATAACATGGAAATTAGATTTGCCAGAGAGAGAGAGCGTAATGTTGCCCTTGGATGCGAATTTTACTGGCCCATGTAACGCTGCACCTAATTTTATGTGCATGGACCTCGTTAGAACAAAGTTATCTCGAAGCTAAGTTAATCGCAAAGGAATATTTAGAGATGGCAAGTTCCGTGCATTACCCTGTGATGAATCATATTTGGAGCTGGATAGCTTTGCGGCGTCCCTGTAAGATGTTGGTAACGGCTAGAAGAATTATGGAGGAGCGATAAATTTTTTGCAAATAAAAAATCATGTGCACACTATGTAAATATTTTATTTGCAGGAGCCATGTTCATGGGTTGCCAGATACTCGTACTACATTCACATTGTTACTCGTACTACATTCACATTGCCAACAATGGCCAATAGTAGGGAGAGTGGGAGAAGGTTGGACAGCCTCCGCTATTATGCTGCGCACGGTGGATGCCTACCGAAATGGGTTCCTTTTCTGCACCTGCAGCTTGGCCATCCAACGATGTGAGCATGCACGCGCAATCCATCTTTGCCTGCAATTTGATGATTTGCACCTTGCCAGTACACAGCATTACCAAACTGACCAATCTGTAAGATTCTCTATTCACATTTCTATGCGCTCCAATGACTCTTTATAGAAGCTTCCAATAGACCGTAAGATAACCAATCTCCTGGATTGTTAACTTTAGCCAATGGAATTAGATATTTGGCCAATCAGATGTCATAGCCATCCAAATGGATTAGTCTATTCATCTATTGCTCCAACGTACTCTAGAAGGGTAGTCTATTGCTCCAATCAGATGGCATTGCTGTTGGAGGTGGTATTAGAAGGAAGAGTATTTTCTTACTTGGAGCTAATTTGGGTAGGATTTGGAATACGGTTATGCCCAACCTTTTATAGTTGGAATCTTATTTCCAATGGATTGGACTAAACGAGCCAGTTGTGGAGGATCAACCTTAGACAGGCGATGCTACTGCAGCACTGATTCATTTCTTGAACACAACAGTACTCCTTGCCCATGCGATTTGTCAGGTAACATCACATATATCACTATAGCAGCAATTCACGCGTGTTTTGGTCACTCGCTCACTAACAAAAGGCTCCCGTAGCGCCAGCCAGGTCTATGAGAAAAATCAACACAGTGGCATCTTGCATTATTCCCTCGTGTGCCAAAACAAGCACGGTGATTGAACACCAAAGTATCTCTATCGAGGCATTATGGTGTGGTAGCCGCCCTGCCTCTGAGTCACTTATTTCTATAGCAGGGTCCATCAGGCTGCAACTTTCTTTGAAGTCACCGAGTTGATGATGGTGGCAAAATCTGGGCCCTGCAAACAGAATACCAGAGCTGGTTCATTCACGGCTCAAAAATATAATCACCTTCTTGAGTTCTACATCCACCGTGTTGTGTAATGGACAAATCACTACAGAATTCCTACTATAAATCCCTATATGAGAATAAAGATTCAATATCCATTACACCATAGCGGGAACACTGGTTTACGAACACGGCAGATAAAACAGGTTACAGAACACAACAGACTGTATTTCAGGATCTGATGTTAATTTATCATACCTTCAAAGAGGCACCACCAACAAGGAAGCCATCAATATCTTCTTTCTTTGCAAGCTCAGCACAATTTGCTGCATTTACAGAACCTGTACCAGAATGAAACACGCAGAATTAGTAAGGCATATTGCCACACCCTAGCTGGCATTAAATTAAAAATGCTCCGAAAATTCTCTAAAAGTCAAAAGACTTAGCAGGTACCAATATTAGTACATCACATTTTAAGATATTTACCACAAACAACATAACTTTAAGGAACAACAAGAATTTAAATTGATTATATAAGAGAAAAACAGACGTGTATTTCATTAGATGCTGTTGTTAAGGACGTTCATAACTGAGTGTTTCATGATAGTTAATGTTCCTAAATTCTGTCTTCCAGTTATCACTTTCATGGACTGAAGAGGAGAAACACAATGATTCATCACACTGATCCAAGTGATAAGAAACTGACCTCCATATATAATTCGAATGCTAGAAGCAACCTCGGGTGACACGTTGGTCTTCAACCAATCACGAACAGCAGCATGAACTTCCTGAGCTTGCTCAGGAGTAGCAACTTTCCCGGTTCCAATAGCCCAAACAGGCTCATATGCAATCACTACATCAGCCCAGTTTGTAATACTGTCTGAAAGCAACATATTGTAGATACATCAATACAATTAATTCATACATGAATCTTGTTTCAGATGATGTCGGCTCAGCAACCATCATTAATTTACTCAACGTAAATAATTGTCACCTGCAAAAGCCTTCATCTGCTTAAAACAGACGTCAAAAGTTTTCCCTGCTTCTCTCTCTTCCAACAGCTCTCCAATGCAGGCAATAACCTTAACATTTTGACTCAAGGCATATGCAGCCTTCTTCCCAATAAACTGCATTAATAAACATCTTATGTCACAATCCCAAACAGAGTTATTGCATGTAGCAACCATGCATCTTAAAGGTGCCTTCAGCATGTTACATGTGAAGAGCATGGACAAATGGGAGAGCTACATTTGTGTATTTGGTTACCTGATCATCTTCACCAATAATATGTCTACGCTCAGAATGCCCAAGAATAACCCATTGGCAGCCGATGTCAACCAATTGTTCCGCGCTAGACATTTTAAGTAAAACAAATAAAAACTCTTAGTGTGAAAACAAGGATAACCGATCTTCTTCTGCTTGCTTAAAATGAAATACTACCATCTAGTAAAACAACCAAACAGACCGCCATTGTTTATCATCAGCAGTTCAGCACTACACATGGTTGTGAACACCAAGAAAAGAAAATTGCAACAGGTTTTTAGTTTTACCTGATCTCTCCAGTGTATGCTCCTCCTTTTCCAATCCAAACATTCTGAGCAGATACCTCAATGCGGTCAGTTAGTGAGCTCTTGACCTGATCGATATAAATGAATGGTGGTGCAACCACAACATCTGCAGTAATGCAACAACAAGTTAAACTGCAAGGTAGTAAAGAAGATAGACATGGGAAGCTAAAAAAAATCAGGACATCCATATGATACGGACTTGGATGAAGCATAAGGCGTGACAGAGCCAGTGAAATACACATATCCAATGCACATTGTACTCAGAAAGGAAGAGAATCATGCATATACGAAACAAATGGGCTTACCAACATCAGGTTCGAG
The DNA here is from genome assembly GCA_000325765.3 of Leersia perrieri. Taxonomy (NCBI): domain Eukaryota; kingdom Viridiplantae; phylum Streptophyta; class Magnoliopsida; order Poales; family Poaceae; genus Leersia; species Leersia perrieri. Next base: position 13,727,716 of record CM002487.1, read on the forward strand.
TGTAGCAGCATTCAGCTCAGTCACAAGATTGCTAACGGAGTCCTTTGTTCCATTCTAAATTGAGGGAGAAGAAAATATTTCATCATGACCAATCATAGTATTAGTAAGATATCCGAAAGAAAAAAGCAAGAAAAATATCTAGCACAGGCTCCCAATAAAAGTGGATTGGTATATAATGCAAAAATGTTTCTACAAACAGAAAATGAGCATTTGAACCAGCTCGTCCTAAGCACGACCTAAGAAAGGAGCTACTATCTTTATTTTGGACAAGATACTGATGCGGGCCTTTTTATCCATGCAGCAATAGAAAAATAAGAATCCCTGCTACATAAAAGAAGATGCTCACACCGTGAAATTTAGGCAAAGGAAGTTAACCAGGGACCGAGAAGACGAAGGCTGACAACATTATACATTTTTGCGTATAGGACAAACATTTCCCAAGTAAATGGCTGAAGCCAAAAAAAAAAAAAAACTTTTGGCACAAAAAACGACCCCCATATCTAGCAAACGCCCAGGGTGTGGTGTAGATCACGATGCATTGATGACGACAAAATTCTCATTCCGCTCTTCTTGGAATGTCCTAGGCGGCGGCAACCACAAAGGCGCCGACGAACTCAAGCGAGTGAGCCACGCATATGCAACACCAGCAGAAGCTCTATCCATCATCCATCATCGTTTCGCTCATGGGTACAAACACCTGAAGTCACGCGTGCGCGTGTAAAAAAAGCTGATTGAGTAGGAGGATCAGACACTTACGCACTTCCAGTTGCCCCCGACGAAGAACTGCAATACATCAGCAGAAGCAAAGCTAGTCAAGCACACGAGCACAAGGACGATACGAACGAAGGGGACCAGTACCAACCACTCTGAAGTAGTAGTACTAATCAGATGATTGCTCTCACCTTGCCGGATCCAGCCATGGCGACGACGCGCTGCGCGCGGCAGCGGCGGGAGATGCCCCCGACGCGGAGCTGCTGCGGCGCCGGCGCCGTGACGGCGACTCCGCCGCCGACCGCTGCCGCGCGGCGGGAGAGGTCGGCGAGCCGGGAGGACGCGAGGGACGACGGCGCCGCCATTTTTTTTCTTCCCCGCCTAATCCAATCCTAATCCCTGCGTCGCGCTCTGCGGCTGCGGCTGCGGTTGGTGAGACAGAGCGGCTAGTGATGATGCGAGCGAGCAGCGGCGCAGCCACCAACCGGAGGAGGGAGGAAGAGGGGAGGAGAGCGACCCGTGCGGGAGGGGAGGGCCACGGCTTTGTATGGCCGAACCCGTGCGCCTTATCGGCCCATGGATAGGGAGCCGAGGGCCGCGGACTCCGCCACGTTTCGTCTCGTCCTCGGCGCTAGTTTTGCTCTTCCCTTCCTGGGCGGGGCGTCGCGCTCACGGCGTCGCCTGTGGGCCGGACGGTTGGCCAGCAAAGCCCACCTGACCGCGACAGCCCAGAAACAGGCCACAAGAAGAATGTTCCAGAATCTAGATCCCACGGTAATCCGTTTTACACAAACAGCCAGCCACGAGAATCCACTCACTGACAGAGTGACAGGTGGGTCCGGATGACTGTGGTCCACATGTCAATGACGCAGCAACTGCATGCCACATGACCCACGTTTCTTGGCCGCCCTGTTTGAGAATTTACGGGTAATAAACTGCAAGTCACAAGCTGGAGAATCCAGTTTTTCTAAATTCTTGACAAGTACCAGCCACTTGTTAGTTGTTCTCACAAGTTCGAGCTCCCCAGATAGCAGAAGAGTTTATCTGCTTTTGACTTGTTAATACTCTTTCCGTCGAAAAAAAAATACCAGTATTTTGGGCAATAACGTGACACGTATAGATTTATTGTATTACTAGCAAAATGACCATGTTTTGTTATGGATAAAATAAAATATTATGTGGAAGCTATATTATTTTAACAAATATGTTAGTGCCACTTGTTTTTTTCTTCAAAAAACTTGATATTCAACTTTTTGAACCAAAATATAAGGTTGTTCCATACTATCAGAAAGTATCAGGGATCAATTTGTAAAAAAATGCTATGTCCAATATTAGGTGACAGATTCACTGTTACCACCACTAGGGACTTTTATAGTAGTCAAGATGACGTGTCAAATTCTTAACACCAGGGACTTTTATAGCAGTCAAGATGACGTGTCAGATTCTTAGTTAAATACATATATATATATATATATATATATATATATATACACAGATGGGGGAGTTATTCTTATTTTAATTTCATACCATAGATTCTTATAATCCAAGCAAAAAAACAAACTCTTTAAAGAAAACACTAGTGATTATAAAATAAATTAAGGCATGTTTGATTCTCTACCATACTAAATATTTGATAATGTCAAATTTAAAACTAATAAACCGATGCATGTTTGGTTAGAGATGTATTGCATATGTTTGGAGTATCAATTAAGCCAAAAAAAATTATGTTATAGGGAAGACTGTTCTAGAATGAATGTCAAATTGATTCAAGCACTACCAACGGTTTGGCACCAATCCAACTAATGAATATCACTATTCAAGCTACCAATAATTATTTGGCATTTTTTTTGTATCAAACAAAAATGGGCCAAACGTATTGCAGGCTTTCAGCTTGCCGTCATGTGTTCGGGTTCGGGTAGAAGAGAGAGAGAGAACCGTCTCCACCTCTCTATCACATTGCACTGACATGTGGGCCCGGTTCAATACGAGGTCGAGTCGGAGTTGCCGCAGCGCACCCTACCTTAACCCGACCACTTTTTAAATCGAAACACTCGCCGCTAATAAGAAATTTAATCAAGAAAAACACGACAATTATTATTCTCCAACCCACAGGCCCGCACCGCACCGCTCCCCGCCTCTCTCCTCGTCATAAACGCGAGTGGGTTTAAACTCGACTTTTTTTTTTCGCTAATCCTCCTCTCCGTTTTGGACCCGTTCTCTAATCTCGCCGAGGCCATGGCGGATTCGAAGGGGAGCGGCGCCGCCGCCGGCGACAAGCCCGGCGCCGACGCGAACCCCGCCACGAATCCTGCCCCGACACCCGCCGTGCCCGCCGCCTTCGCTGCCGCCACCGGAGGAGGAGACGGCGACGCTGCGGCTGCTGCTGCTGCGGCGGCCGCGGAGGCGGAGGGGCGGAGGCCGTTCACTGCGCTCAGCCAGGTCGACGCCGACCTCGCGCTGGCCCGCGTGCTCCAGGAGCAGGTAGATGTGGGGAGATCTCGCGGTTGGGGGGCGTTGGTTGTTTGCTGCTAGGGTTCCGGGACCCCGCGATGGATTGACACGGTTTGTTGTTGTTGTTTGGATCGGTTGCAGGAGCGGGCGTACATGATGCTTCGTATGGGCGGAGGAATTGGCGAGGGGGGCGATTACGGGAGCTCCGATGGCGGGAGCTACGAGTACGACGACGAGGCTGAGGACTACGAGGAGGAGGAGCTGGAGCACCACCTCCGCGTCCACCACCACGAGCACCCGGTTGGGGAGGGCGGTCGCAACGGGGAGCGAGAGGGAGAGGGGGCTGAGGGAAGCGAGTACGAGGAGGAGGGGTTCGAGGAGGAGGATGATGAGGATGAGGAAGTTGAGCCAGAGCTAGACCCAGCGGAGTATGAGGACGATGAGGCTTACGCACGAGCGCTGCAGGATGCCGAGGAGCGCGAAGTTGCCGCTCGACTTATGGCTCTCGCGGGATTCAGTGATTGTGAGTAGAAATTAATGTTGTTTTTTCAGTTCAGATCACATGTTTCAGTTGTTGATGTCTGTGATACTGATATTTGTTGTTTTGTAGGGAGAGCTGTGGAGCCTGAAGAGGAGCATGTGCATGATCCACAGGTAACGGTTACTTTCTTGTTATTTCGACAAACCGTGCTTTCTCTGATATGCGTGAAACCTAGAGTTTAGATGAAATGGCATTATAGTAATATATAGATGCTTAAACTCTCTCCATAACTCGTTGGTGTTGCAATAAAATTTACACCTGCATTGTGTATGACAACCAACAGCATATAATGACACTTGAAGTGGTGAATGTCAAACGTGTATGACGTCAGGATTCATATTGGAGTGATATGATAAACTCGTGAACATTTAAGTTTTTTTAATGCATTTACAACCCCCGACTTCAATAAGAAATATATGTTGGTTTTTTAGCCTTTGCCGTGTCCATCAATTTAGCAATAGCAAGAACAGGGGCATGTGGTTCATGCTGTAGCTCGCGAAATTCTCATGCTGTCCTGTTTACTCCATCGATTTTGGCATAATGTATTCTGCATGTTTTGTATGGAGAAAATGTCTTTTCATTTCTTTCATACTCCATTACTCATTGAAAACCAGCTATTATGAACTGCAAAAACATCATTTAACGCATTGATATGTGTTTACCAAAACCCAGGATGCATGGCAAGAGGTTGATCCAGAGGAGTACTCTTATGAGGCAAGTTGCATTTCCATATTTTAACCTTCTGGTGCCTGTCATCGCAGAAGCTTTAAGATGCCAATAATGGTTCTTTCTATGTGACTTCAGGAATTAGTTGCATTGGGAGAAGTGGTTGGTACAGAAAACAGAGGCCTTTCTGCCGATACACTTGCTTCTCTACCTTTAGTAACTTACAAGGCACAAGCTGTTGAAGATGGCAACACAGAGCAGTATGTGCAAATGATTTATCTCGTAACCTTCCAGTTGTCTACTTTACTCGCATGTTGAATTCCTAACATATCACTCACTATTTGTTGCTAGATGTGTTATTTGTCGCGTGGAATTCGAGGATGGTGATTCTTTGGTTGCACTCTCCTGCAAGCATTCGTACCATCCTGAGTGCATAAATCAATGGCTTCAAATTAATAAGGTAAATATCCCTTCCAAATCTCTAAGAATTACTACTGCCATCATCCATCCATGCTGTGAGCATGTCTATCAAACTATCCTGCTGTGTGCAGTGTGCACCTGCATGCACAGAGGACTTTTGGAATGTTCAGCTAACTGCCAGGCTGACACACAGTTGCTAATTTTTGGCGTCAAAAGTGTGGCAACCCATATATTTTCTCCAAATTTACTCAGCACATTTGTGGAAAGTTTTCTTTATAAGAAATGAGCCTATGGCATGTGGGTTTAACGGCTGAGAAAGTGTGATGTCTTAAATTAGGGTACAGGCTATTTGCTATGTTTATGGTTTATGTATTTATGGCATGATTGGTATTCTTGCTGAGTTGCTGTATCTTAGTTGTAAATTTGTACCTTTGTTTCACCTTCAGGAAGAATAAAACATCAATTTGGTAGACCTACTATCGATCATTTTAGGTATAAAAGTCAGGATGTTCTCTAATTGTCAATTGTCTGTTAGTTGATCTTTTATTGTGTTGCTTGCTGGGGGCCATTATATTTTGAAGGTTTACCAATTCGTTGAACCTGGAAAACTCACATCAATCCATAGTTAGACAAAAAATTTTGCTACTTTTGAAAGCTCATTCCTACGCCTGAGTGACAATGGTCTTAGGCTGTGTTCGCTACTAGCCTTTGGCTAAAATTAACAATGTTTTTCCTCTCGGTTATGTCCCATCCGCCCAAAAATAGCTATATTCTAGGACAGAGGTAGTAATATTTTTGGTCATTTGTGCTATACAATTTAAATTCATGATAATCATGTGAGGGTATTTAACTTGCCTCTGCTTTTATTGTTGCTTTACTGCCTGCGATCATTGAGTAGCTAGAAATAGCTCTATATACTGTGGTTTCATTTCATGTTTCTCTACCTGCATCGTTGTCTTATTTGCATTGAGTAGTTTGTATTGGATTGGTTATTTGCATGTAGCTCTTTTGAGTCTTGAGTTTCTAGTTGTTTACAATGTTAACAAACGAGTGGACGTTTAGACACAATACTTCCATGTAGTTATCAGAAGGTGACAAGGTATCCTTGATGTGCAGGTATGCCCAATGTGCAGCGCAGAAGTTTCCACATCGGACAACAAGCAGGCATGACCACAGTCTTGCTGCTATTATGGGGCTTGATGGGAATAAATAGCGGCATTAGTATCTGTAATGTTGG
>CM002487.1:13738190-13820677 GCA_000325765.3 Leersia perrieri
TTCTTGAGTTTTTCCTATAAGTCTTGGTAGACACCCATATGTATCCTTCAAATACCTACCAAATAAGTCTCATGGGAAGATTTGTATATCAGTAGTAACTTTGGAGCTATTTAGATTGTTGCCACTTTAAACCGTTTCTTTGTTTGGTAACTCATAAAAGTTGGATGCATAATCGGTGAGGTGGCTAGATTTACTAGTTGGCTGTGTTCACATCTATTTTTTACTTTGGGAAAAAGGGCTTTTGTGTTCACATCTTAACATGGTGGTACCTCTAAGAATCGACTAAAATTTGAAACTTATGTAGCTGTCTTCTATGCGAACGAGGGCATTATCTCACCTGTTTTAGAGGATACAGTTATGGTTTACTATATAGAGCATTTCCTTGCTTTTTTTGGCTGTTTTCTCTACCATTGCAACCACTTTGCATGTATATAGAAAGTTGTATTTGTTTGGAAAGAAACAAGTGACATTGTGTTGTATGGAACACGTTCACACTAGTGTAGTTCAAGTATAAAACTAAGCTCTCTTTTGGAGAAATCAACACAAGAATCACTCCAGCCGCCTCCAAGTTACTGGTAAGTCCCCTCTCTCTTTTCACAAATCTCAATCTATTTTGTTGTCTGTAGAAGTTCATAGCTATGAGCCTGTGAATCCCGTTAGACTTGTGCATAGAAGAAACTTGTTTCTTGCTTGTGAAATCCTGTACGTAAGGTGTAGAAGAAACTTGTTTCTTGCCTGTATGAACCTGTGAATCTCGTTAGATTTATGCATAGAAGAAACTTGTTTCTTGCCTGGTGATTTACAGATAGCATACATGTTCTTGTAAAAGCTTGTCTTCAAGATCTCTATGAAATTCTAGCGAATCATCACATCTTGCAAATATTTCTGTATGTTTGTGTATTTTCTATGGTGTTGCCCCAGCCGCCAACGCAGTTTTTTTTTTCCTTTAAAAAGTTTTCCCCACACAGGTTTGCCATGGACAACGCCGACAAGAACCCAGCCAATCAAGGCCAGCCCGCAAGCGACGTCAATGACGTCACCGAGCAAAACCAAGAGCAGCAGCAGCCGGCCCAAGTTCTCACTGGCGGCGGCCCAGATAACCAGCAAAGTCAGGCCCAACTCACCAGATCGGCCCATCCCGTTCACCGCGGAAACCCATGGGCCCGTGCCGTCCCGTCGCTCCGAGGCCAGGGCCGCCTCCCCTACCGTGTCGTGGATACAAGCTTCATTTTTCCCCCGCCGCTCGCCACCGCCGTCCCTGCCGCGTTCCCGTGGCCCGTCGTGACGAGCGGGCATATCGTGTCTCCATACACCGGCCGCCAATTCCACGTCGGCGGAGGCAGCGCGGGCTCGTCGTCATCTTCTGCAGCGCCGGCGACGGCGCCTGCGCCTCCACCTATTCGTCTCGCGCTGCCCGCTCCACCGCCGGAGGTCTTGGAGGTGGTTAGCCCGCCGATCGGGCCGGCAAGGGTGCGGATGGCGCCCGCCATCGCACGGCCGGAGGCGTCCTTCGAGGAATACCTCATTGAACGTCGCGTGATCGCCGCCCCGACCGGCGCCACCGCTGCGGTGGTGCAGCCTGGCATTGTCATCAGTGGTGACGGCGGTGGCGGTCGTGTCCGCAGCAGGGCGGATATTGAGGCCGATGAGGCCAGAGAGCGTCGTAAGAATAGGAAAGACAAGCGTAAGTCCATGACGCCATCTGTGCCAAGTAATAATCTTTCGGTTTTACCACGTGATTAACTACCACGTAAAAATGTGTAGTTCTAACACGGATTTTGCCATCTTGTTTGTTGCAGATGGAGCTGGGAGCTCAGGTGGTGATGGGAACAAGAAGAAGCGCGGAGGGGGAGGTGGTGGTGGTGCCGGGAAGAACAATCAGGCTTGAAGAATCATCGTGAAGACTGAAGGCTGACGCTGGAACTGTTCTCTTTAAGCTTACCATCAAGGACAAGAAGATTTTGTCTGCGTCATTTCCGTTTTATTGAACAATTCGCGTGCCATTTGCTCTGTGAGCCTTAGGGAGCATTGCTCCATTGATGTTGTGTGCATGCAATTTTTGCATGGGTCGTTGAACTGTTTTATGAAGTTGTCTCTGTTACCCACAAATTGTTGTTGGGTTTTATTTAGTCTCGGTTGGATCATGAATGTGTAACATCATGATTTTCTTTTGCTTTGCACAATTTAGTGGCAATTAAAAACTTGTTTGGATCTGGTCTTAAAAAAACCTTGTTTGTTTTTTTACTTTATTTCCTTATCGGTTTTTTCAAGCATGGCTAGAAAATCTTTCTAGCATTTTAATTTGTTGCAAAAACAAGTCTTTGGCCTTACTCACTTTATTGCCAAAATAAAACCTTACCAATTATTGCTAAAGCCAAAATTTGGTAATACAAGTTTTTAGCATGACTGAAATGTAAAAGTGATGTTTGATTTGTCCGTTTACCAAATTTTGATGAGTAGAAGTTTCTACAATTACCAAGTTTTCGTAGATATTGGTAAGCTTTTGGTGGTGAATTCCTATCTAACTTGTGCACTACAAAATTTGGAATTTGGTATGGTTGATTTGGGCAACAAACCAAAAAAGGCATTTATTAACAAAGTAGGATGAGCCAATTAGTTTCTCCGTTCAACTCCATTCTTTTTTGCACTAACCCATACTCAATAGGCAAATTACTTGTTGTTTCCTTTTATTTTGTTTTTTGTGTATGGTGGTTTATTGAATATAGAAACCATATCACTACATTATATTTGTGCTTGCATGGCCGTTTAGCAGGAAGTTTTAATAATTAGAAAACAACATTAAATAGGGACATGTTTATCGTTTGTTTCTAGAAAGACTTTTGCGGGGGAGAGAGAGTAGTAACTAGATTTCCTTTTACAAAACTCCAACAGAAAATCTCTGGTTCTACGTAACATCGTACTAACCTTTTTATTTCCAAAATCCTAATAAGCATCGGTAGTCACACCAGCGCCGTTAAAAAAAAAGTCTCCAAGTGTTTGACCTAACCAGCTGCTACTGATAGTCATAATAAAAATAAATATATAATTTATAATACACTTCATAAATTTTTATCATTTTTTCTGTAATAAATTTATTTGTATCAATTTTCTTTCTTCAAAAGTTTATCTTTGGCGAAAAAAAGAGTTCCATGAAAACTATCTATCGGGCCTCACTTTTCTAATGGGCTTCCTGGCCCAACTAACCTAGCCACACTCAAATTTGATAGTCGGTTAGGTCCAGCCCAACTAACGACGATTCACCTTGCTCGAAGCCGCAAGGCTAGCTTGTTTCTTTCTTTCCCCCTCCCAAATCCCTATTCCTTCCGCTCCGGCGGCGGCGACGAACCACCCTCTGCGCCGCCGGGGAGATCGCGCGTCGGCGTGCAGATTTCTCCCAGCCGCCGGTTTGCGCGCGGGCGTAATTTCAATCCACCTTGCCTGAAGCGAGAAGGACGAGATGTCGGGATTTGGGGACGGGTACGTCGGCACGGCGCAGGACGCCGTGAAGATCCGGCGGCTGGAGAAGCAGCGCGAGGCGGAGCGGCGGAAGATCGAGGAGCTCAAGAACAAGTCCTCCGATGGCCAGCCTGGTCTCCTCCAGTTCGGCTCCAGCACCTCCGAGGTATGGTCTCCGTCGCATCATGAATCAGAGTAGATTTCTAGGGCTTACGCACACGAACGCGCGTATGTAGAAAATTCGCTCGCGCGTGAGGCTCAGGAACCTAATTATCTTCGTATTTGCGTGCCCTTGAACACGCTCAGTAGTTGTCTCTAGAGTTGGTAGCTCTATTGTTTGTAGCTTTTACATTTGCCTGCAAAAATTCACGAACCACCTCTTATGATTGCCCGCCATACCTTTTTGCTCGAGTGGTGTGATGTGGAATTTATCATTCGTCAATATTCCTGGTCCTGGTCGTTACTTGTATGTTTCACTTGTTAATTTTATCAGGATATGTTCAATACTTTGATAGTTCTATGTTGGATATATACAGTTACACGGTTCACTGCAGAACAGCTTTTGTATGGAACCGCTGTCATGTTTCTCTTTTAAACCCATATATGCTTCTTCACGACGTGGTTCTAAATTATTTTGGTTTCTGAAAGCGAAATAGAAACTGTATGTATGTTCTATTTGTGTTCCAGAAGCTAACAATATGGTCTATTACTTACAGATCCTTGAGACTGCTTTTAAGAAGGAAACAGTCGGTCTAGTTACAAGGGAGCAGTATGTCGAGAAGGTAATAAGAAGATATATTTCTTACATGATATCACAAAGTGATTTTATGTTATCTAATTTGTCATCCATGTGATTGAGCAGAGGGTTAACATTAGGACCAAGATCGAGGAAGAAGAGAAGGAGAAGCTTCAAAAGTTGCAACAAGAGTGAGATTGAAGTCCTAGTCTATCAGAATTGGTGTGATTACCTTGTATGCCTATACAGAAATGAATGACTTGATGTCTCTTTCAGGGAAGAAGAATTACAAATGCAGAAAAGGAAAAAGAGGAGAGTGAGAGGAGATCCAAGGTTGTCTTTCTGTGATGACATTGAGAACGGAAGCGATGAAGATGATTTTGAGAACCGTATGTCCTCTTAACCTTCTTAGGGTCTTGCATTTTCTTTTGGGGGTCTTTGCTTGTTCTAATTATCTTATTAATGTTGTGCATCCAATGTATTCATGTCCTTGAACACAACTCATCAATTAAATCGGATAAAGTAGTTAAGCAACCTCTTAAACCTCTTGGGTACCCCTTACCACTGAGGCAAGTATGAACATGCTTTTAATTATTTGCAGAAGAAACTCAAAAGAAACATGGCCCTGTCAAACTTGGGAAGGATCCTACTGTTGAAACAAGTTTTCTCCCTGACAGGTATGCCTTTTAGTTTATGGTTACCATTTGCGTGCTGATTAATTCTTTTTTTCCAAGTGTTGTTTAACCTGCAAGCTGGTTGCTAAGAATGATCCATCAGGGAGAGAGAAGCAGAGGAGCAAGCAGAGCGAGAGCGTTTGAAGAAACAGTGGTCGCGTGAGCAGGAGCTAATCAAAAGTATTGCCTCAAGATCATAGCATTACACACCATTAATATATAATCGGCCAACGGTGTCTTTCACTTTTGAATAAATTTTGCATCTTAACTGATTAGCAAAATTTCTCGTGTGTCAGATGAACCTCTTACAATTACTTACAGTTACTGGGATGGCACTGGGCACAGGAGAGTTATCCAGGTAATTTATAACCGTTGGAAAAATTGTTCTGTTTATAGTGTTCTAAACATGTGGACACTATGATTGAAAACAAAGCCTATATATGTGCCAGGTCCGTAAAGGTGACTCTATTGGAGAATTCTTAAGGGCTGTTCAGCAGCAGCTTGCCCCTGAGTTCCGTGAAGTGCGGACGACATCAGTTGAGAACCTTCTTTATGTGAAGGAAGATCTTATCATCCCTCATGTACGCAAGCTTCAGTTTGCTTCCCTGTAAATTACATTGTTGTTTGTAATTTTGACTCCTTTTAAACCATGTTCCTTGTTTTGATAACAGCAACACAGCTTCTATGAGTTGATTATCAACAAAGCAAGGGGCAAGAGTGGACCGGTAATGCATACATATGTACTCATTGGGTCTTTTTTTAACAAAGTAGGCAGTTTAATCAATAAGACCTGAGAGTTGATCATTTGCTAATAAACTGTTTTATTTCCTTTTTTCTTAGCTTTTCCACTTTGATGTTCATGAGGATGTGCGGACCATTGCTGATGCAACAAAAGAAAAGGATGAGGTGATATGTCTAGCAATATCTTGTATTTCTAGTGCCCAATGTTGCATTCTAACCTATGTTTTTTTACTGTAGTCTCATGCGGGGAAGGTTGTAGAAAGACACTGGTATGAGAAAAACAAACACATATTTCCTGCATCAAGATGGGAGGTTTGACATTCACCCTTTTATCCTTTCATGCTTTTACAAGACATTATGTGCTTTGGAGTAACAACTTACCTGTCTTGCAGATCTATGATCCTACTAAGAAGTGGGAACGTTACACAATCCATGGAGATTAAAACTCAGTGATATACAGCAGAAATCAAGAGCCTTGAGCCTGCACATTTTTCTACTTCAGATTTCTGCAACAGTTAGCGCAGTAATTGTACTAGTTACTTGTACCAAAGATCATGAATGTTTGGAAGGAGTCCGCTATGCAAACTGTAACGGTATGTTTTTTTTTACCATTTTGTGGACGTCAGTTTCATGTAACTGAATTAATACTTGAATGCTGAATCAAGTAGCTGCACAGTATTTTGTGAATGTTGAATCAACATGTGCTTCCATGGGAGATTGCATTTCGGTTAGACTTCCCCTGCAGATGTATGACTTTACGGTAGAATAGCGTATGTGTATTTGCATATCGAATTTGTTTTATTGCATGCTGTTCATGGCCTCATGGGCCTCTACTGAAGCTCTCATGTATTCTGGAAAAAAAAAAAACTCTCCCTTCTGGTAGAAGTTGTTACAAGCTTACAATGCACAGTGGGTCTGCTGCTTTTGGTTACGCCCCTTTCCCCGCTGATTACCCTATAACAATGTTATCCTGAATTAGACATACTGACAATCCTCTGCTTCCAATGACTGGCACCTCCATACATACCACCTAATGCAACCTGTTGGATCAGTTGAACAAAATGAACATAACCAAATGATCCCCACTACACTACCATCTGAGACCATCTCTAACTGAAACCTAGGATAATCTTGGATAAAAACTTCAGATTCCCTCTACTCCATCCTATCCTGCTATCCATCTCCATGCAATGCACACCTTTCTCCTACTACCACTACACAACAGTTGCTCCACCTCCACAAAGCTTCACCAAATCCTCCTCTACCTCCCTTAAAACCCTACACCCCCATTGCCAAATTCCTCACACCTCACCACCACTCCACCAAATCTAAATCACCATGTCTTCTTCTTCCCTTGCCATCCTCCTCCTCTTGATGCCGCTCGCCGCCGGCGCCATTTCCGTCTCTCCAAGCTACATATCAAGAACCAATCAGCAGCAGATCATCGCCACCGTGGCGCCCGCCGTCGCCGACGACGCCGGCCAGAGCGCGCTGCCATTCCTCACCTCGCCGTCAGGAGTGTACGCCGCGTACCTCCGCCGCGCCGCCGACGGCTCGGCCGCCGGCGCCGCCGCGTGCTACGTCCAAATCGAGCAGGCCGACGCCGCCGGCGTCGACGGCGGCGTGTTGTGGGAGTCGGAGTGCACGCTGGTGGGCGGCGCGGACGCGTGCGAGCTGGCGTTCTCGCCGGTGGGGCTGGAGCTGTTCGCCGGAGGGCACTCGCTGTGGGACACCGGCATCGACGCCGAGCCGGCGACGCTCAGCCTCGACGACGGCGGCGACATGAGGATCGTTAGCCAGGACGGCGTCACGGCGTGGCGCGCCACCGGCGAGCCGTGGTCGGGGCAGATGTGCGGCGCCGCCGTGCCGGACTCGTCTTCGCCGCCGCCGTTGATGACCACCACCACCACCGGCAGCGCCAAGCTTCTGACGCCGCCGGCCTCGTCGTCCACTCTCGCCGCCGGCGACTTGTCTTTCGGTGACCAGATCGCGCCACCAGCTGACACGTTGCCTACCTCGCCGGACCAACCGCCGGCTGACACAATGCCTAACCAGCCATTGCTCTCGCCACCGCCACCGCCACCGCAGCCGGCGACCGATGCGACACCATTTTCGCCGGAGTTGCCCATGCCACCACCGCCGGTAGATACATACCCTGTTTCACCTCCTGATCAGCCACTCTACTCCTCGCCGCCGCCGATGGCGTTTGTCCCTCACACGCCATTGGCACCGATCGACGTTCCCCCTCTCTCGCCGCCGTCGTCGGCCGGTGCACTCCCGCCTGCGCCGGCCGGCGTCGTGCCGCACCAGCACGTGCCGCCGCCGCACCACCTGCCGTTGGGAGCGTCGCCGGCGCCGGCGGCGGACGCGATGGCACCGAGCGGTGGGCATGGCGCGGCGTTCGGGCAGGGACAGCAGCAGCAAGGCGCGTTCGGGCAGCATCAGGTGCTGAACGGCGGCGAGCAGCCATTGGATGAAAGCTCCGGCGAGAGGCCAAGAATGGTGGACACCGCCATCGCCGGTTTGGTTGGTGTACTGATCGCACTTTGTTTCTAAAATTTCCTCCCTTTTGTTGGAGATTTGTGTTGGGTTTCTTTACTCCTGGGTGATTTGTCAATTTGTAGCAAGAAGTATGTAATGTAGTATATATATGTTCGAAAAAAGAAGAGAGAAGCGATTTGTGTTATGTATTGTTGTTGACTTGTTGTAGGCAGAGCATACTGTGTACGTCGAGATCTTTGTCTGCCTTGTGTTCTTGGAAATGTATAATATGGAGTATGCTATTACGCTATCTGATTATTTGGTCCGGTAAATTCAGTTTTACAGAATCTCAATGACAGTACTGTAAGCATTTTGAATCTTTGTCATACTTTTGATGGGAAAGTATTTTTTGCTGATTTATGTTTGCAATTTCACCATTTTTTATGCATGCTGATGGCTGTTCCTATGTCACTATATAAGTGATTTCCAGTACTTGCGATTGCAGATTTCTGGTGCAAGCCAAGAATGAGGCGACAGGCGACTGATGTCTGAACGTCTGACAAGCTAACAATATTGTCTTCTACTTTTGGCACCAGCAATGTTCTCTTCCAATCTTTTGGTGCTAATACATCATCAGAAAGCACGTAGAAACCAGTCATTAGCGTGAAACAAAACATACATTCCTAGAAACGCTGGTCAGAACGAAATTCATTAAAGAACAAATAAACAGATGGATCACACATGAATATATAAACCTGAAAGCCTGAAATTGTAACTACTCGTATCATCGTCGTTGCTGATCTCCGGTAACAAACAACTCGAACCATCCTATTAAGCTAAGGTTCTCGTTCTCGACAACAAAATTGAAGGTGACTGAGCACTCATGGCAAAATTGCAGGAAGTACACGGGACCTGCCGCCGCCGCCATCGCCGAAATCCTCCTTGGCATCGTCGTCCGGCGTCTCCACGCGCGCGACGACGGCGGAGCGGCAGACCGGGCACGTCGGCGCGCGGGTGAGCAGCCACCGGTCGACGCACTCCCGGTGGAACCCGTGCCCGCACGCCGGCAGAACGCGCACCTCCTCGCCGCCTGCGTACTCCGCCAAGCACACCGCACACTCGCCGCCGTCGTGAGGCGTCTGGATCACCACGACGTGCACCGGGATCCCGTCGAGCGCGCGCTTCGTCTCCTCCGCCGCCTCGGCGCCGGCGCCGTCGGGTTCGTCTCGCCGCCGCCGCGTGGCGCCGTCGCAGAAGCAGGCGTAGAGCGCGGTGAGCACGATGTATGACAGGCTAGCGACGAAGAGCACCGTCGTGGTCACCCCCAGCGCGCGCTCGATGTGCGCCCGCTGCGCGCGGTCCATCGAATGGCGAGCCGAAACCACCGGCGGCGGCGGCGCCACGCCGCCGAGGAGACGACGCCCGCCGCATGTCTGCATTGTGCTAGCTCGATCTCGTGGACGTGGAGTGATAGCTAGCTAGGCGCCTAGGCAGTGTGTGTGAGATCGACGCGGGTTTTTAACGAGGCGACGATCGACGCGCGGGGGCGGAAGCTTCGTGGATCGCGTGTGCGGAAGGGGGAATTCCCGTGTGCGGCGCGACGGCGCGGTGTACGCGCGAGAAGGCTAAAGCTGTTTCACGAAAACTTTCCGCTGTTTCGGCCGTTTCTTCCGTGAGCGCGCGCGCGATCGCTCGGGGTAGCGGCGCATTGGCTGCATGCGTCGGTCGATCGGGTCGGGTCGCTGCATGGTGGCATAGTGGCTACTAGTAGCTGTTACGCCGATCGATCGAACGAACGGCACGCGACGTCCGTCGAGGTAGCCAATTCAATCTGCGTGCCGGCTGGGGAGTAAATATGGCGTATGCGCTGCGTGTATCTCTAGGTGAGGGGGAGCGCTGCGCTGCAGCGTGTTGCATGCTGCCTCTGCATTGATTTTTTTTTTTCGTGGCATGGCTGGCGGTGTATCTTTGGGTTGGGGGTCAAATCGGCTGGAATAAATGTGGTGACTATGGAAAATCCCAGGGAAATTGCATGCCACGAACGAATATTAATTAACTGTGCTTCGCGTATGGTTCATCCCGTTAAAGTTTAGGCGTGATGGGGTTGGGGTGTAACGGCCGTGTGAACGAGAAAACCTGGACGGTTTGCCACTTTGGCATTTCCCGGCGTGGTTTTGTACTGGTTAGGCAAGTGACAGTTTTGGTATGCAGTGTGGTGTACAACTACTGGTCCATAAGACATCCCAGTACGTGCAAAACTTTGTCTCGTGTTGGCGTATGTTGCATGCGCCCAACTGGCCTCCATCTGCAAAAGCTGTCGATCGATAGGCATCGATCATCTCCGACTACGAGATTCAAATGTTGGATCGATTTCGCCGTGTAGTACTACTGGAGTACTATTCTACACGCCCGCTGTATTTCAATGCCAAGGCAAACCAAAATTCGTATCCTGGCTAAATCGGTGGACGGGAGAAGTCGGACTGGGCCTATGTTTTGTAGGCCTAAAATTTTCCAAGCCCAGTCGGTTCTTAGTTAAGTTGAGGCCCATGTTAAACAAGCAATAGGCCCATAGTGTAGGTCAACTAAACAGTACTTGGGCTTTTTTTGAGAAAATGCCACGAGGCCCACATTTTCTTTGAAAGCCAACATAAGTGGGATATAGTTGGATCTTCTGGAATCCAAGCCAAGTGTTGGCCTGTACAAAGTTTTTTCCTCTTCTTCTGTCTTCGTGTTAGTTGTTATGTCGCGCTCAGTAGCACACTCACCATGGATAAGATGGCTTGCGTGATTCTTCCTCTTCGTCGGTTAACATAGAGGAGAAATCCTTGAAAATTTTTAATACAAAAACAGGTTCGATTGATTGTCTGAATGGGACAATGGGGCGTTAATCCAATACACAGAACACAAGTGTCTCGCGTTTTGTCAATTCACTATTAATTCAATATCACCCACATGTCTCGACAAATCACTCGTGTATATTACAATGAGCTTAATTAAGATCGACGCTGGATCATAACGCTTGTTCTCAGGAGTATATATTACTGGTAAATTAAGTAGCGAAGACACGTTTCAACTCGAAGTAGCATTAACGAATTAACTAACTGATGTAACACACACAAGACGAGAAAAAAAAACACACACACACAATTAAACTGCCCTAAACAATTCGATCCATCCCCACACATCACACTTCACAACAAACAACCGAGCACTCGTACGTGTTTATTCCTTCTGTACAGTTTTCACCCAGTATATACAAAAACAATTAAACCACACACGAATTTAATCGTAGAATCACGTGTCCGACAACCCATGTAAAACCGTACTAAAATCGCCAACACACACCACGAAACGAATTAACACTCCTCTAAACACGGCAACCCCACTAATTTACTACAGGCCAGGCCATGCACCATCATCGTCTCACGCGGCGCCGTCGACGCGAGCCTTGGTGACGCCGGCGCAGGCGTCGACGAAGTCGCCGTCGATGAAATCGGTGGAGAAAACCTGCAGCCTATCGCCGAGCCCCTTCGCGAAAACCTCCGCGATGAAAAGCCTCGCGAATCCGTGAATCCGCCGCGTCACCGGCTTCACGCAGAGCACCGGATTATCCGCCTGCGGCGTCACGGTGTTCTCCACGCGGTAGAAGAATTTCCGTTGTGACACCGGCGGCTGCTCGCCAAGGAACTTGATGTTGCTCTCGAACTTCGTCTCCGGCAAATCGGTGTCGATCCAGTTGTCACGGAGGTAACCCGCGCTCCACAATAGCTCCCCGGGTTTCGGCGCCGGAGATTTTCTCGGCTTCCACACGCAGATCACCCGCCGGGGTAGCAGCTCGGCTATCGTCTTCCCGAACACCGCCTCGTCCTGCCCGCAGGGTTCAAAATTCCGAAATGAAATTTATAATTTTTTATTTTAAATTTTACCAAAATTTAGCAAATAAATCGTGTTCTTATGAATTTAGAAAAAACGTGTATTGAATTTTTTTTAAATGTATACCAAATTTCTTGTACTTATGAATTTATTAGTCAAAAAAGTTATAAAATTTGTTCGAAATTTAATTATTTCGAACCAATTATTAAACAGCCAAAACAAAAATTCGAAAATTTGTACGTGCCTGAGGGATGAGGTGATCGCCGAGCTGATCCGTCAAATACTTGGCAAACTCGGGCGGATCATCATGTCCAAACTCGGTGCGGACCTCGAGTATGATCACCTCGGACACCGTCTCGGCGAGGAACCTCTTCACGTCGGCGAGCACGACGTCGACGGAGTAACTCGCGAGCACGCCGTGGCACACGCGCCTGTCCTCCTGGACGCGCACGTCGACGGCGCGGGCGCCGGCGACGGCGAGCTGGTCGTAGACCGACATCGACTGGCACTGCGCGAACGGGCGCGTCACGAAGGGGATCCCGATCCGGTCCGTCGCCGAGTCGTGCGTCCCGGGCCACACGACCTGGTTGATACGAACCTTGTCCGGCCCGAGCTCGGCCATCCAGTTCTTCCGGTCGGTCGGATGGTGGTCGCTGCCGGGGAAATTCTCGCCGGCGGCGGAGAGGCGCGTGGCGAGCGCGTGCTTCTCGGTTGTGACGAGCTTGCGGCGGTTCACCTGGGAGGAGAAGAAGGCGCCCATTGCTTCCAGAGGTTTGGTCTTCTTGTTGCCGGAGTCGTCGGTGTTTGATTTGGAGGATGACATGATGATCGAATTCTATAAATAAACGGAGGATTTTAGTGCGGCTTGTTTGTTTGACCTGGAAGGTCGCTGTAAGCTCGAGATTAATGGCAACGAGCAAAATATCTCTCAAACTATATGGATATATCGAATTGTGGATTGATCAGTGCATGGACTATATGAAGATGGGATGAGATGAGATGGATCGGTGGCTAATTTTTTTATTTTGTTGGAGATGTAGAGTCCGATTGGGACTCGGATGGAGGAACCGAGGCAGGCAAGCCGAGTTCTTGGTTGAACTCGGTGTTAGGTGTGGTGTAGTGGCTGGCCGGAGCCGGACAGGAAGATTTTTTTTTCTAAGGACAAGAATGTTTCTTTGTGGAGTTCTTTACTCATTCAGAGTGATGGATTTTATGGCGGGATAGCGAGGGAAAGGAGCCAGGACAATGATAGGTGAGTAAGGTGGGTCATTAGGTGTTGCGCTGTATGGTTGGATGCTGTATTATAATGTCAACATGTCATGGAGGATTGGAGATGAAGGTTCCAGGCTCATGGAATGAATAATGCTGTGTCGAGGAAAAAGGTTGGAGCTTTTATACATTCAGATTTAGGCCATAAGATTGATTGCAGAATGCAGCAGCAGGGCTCTCCTAGTAGGAAAAGTGAGTGGTATTGAGTATTCCAAACAGCCATGTGGTCTTCTGGCAGGATGGACAATGAATCAGGATGCGTTCCAAAGGGCATCTCAATTACTAGCATCTTTTACACATGTTGCTTTTCTATTTTAGGCTCAGGTTGCAAGATAAATTACCACGGGAATCATACTACCAACCAATAGAAGTTACTGTCAGGTTGCCTTGGTCAATTGTCTACAGTAAACTCTAATAAAATACCACCACCCTCTACTTTTATTTGACGTTGGTTAGCTTATTTTTGAGTTATTTGATTAGCTTATTTTTGAGTTATTTGATGTAAAAAAAACAGAAAGTACTACACACACTAGCTGAATAGGAACGATCCATGTCCATTATCCACCCTACAGGCTACAACACGTGGATTTGTACTTTTGTCAATGTATCAATTGCTCTTTAAAAGGACGAAAAAGAAGGACAATGCACGGTGAGCCACACGAGCTTCAGCATGTTCTGCAATAATGGGCGTGTTTTAACCCTTGTAACGGAACATGGTCGTAATTTTCAAGTCAGCTGAAACTTACGAAAGTTCAACCGATAGCCGTTGCTTCGCTTCACAAGCAATTCAGTATGCATTTCAATCGCTAAAACGAGATACCCGTTGGGTGTAAAGAATTAAAAAAAAAAAACTTTGAATCATACAACGATAGTTGGTTGCTCGGTGTTATGATATATAAGTAATTAGCATACGACAATCACGCCTTCCATGTGGGCATGAACTAGCATAATGCCCTACAATATTCTATCTTGTTCAAGAGGGGCCAAGACCTAAGAGGCCCAAGCAAGATCCTCTCAAATATAGACCCATGTTACCCAATGAGTTCAGAAATAGCAAAGGTGCAAAAGGGCAAAAATTGAACAGAAAAGAGGACCATCAACAAAATGTCCCAAATTATGCTAATGAAGCCACATTGTTTTAGAAAACAGAAACAAGATTCAGGTGCATAATTCTCACAATGAAACAGAACAATATACTACTGATACATGATTAACTTACTTGATTTCTTTTCATGTTCCACTGCTATAGTTTTTTACTAAAACATCCAAGGGTGGTTGCGAAGATTAGCTAGCCAGACCCGAGCAAAGAAAACTATGAGAAGGCTCTAAGGTGGCCTTTGATTGGTAATCAAACAACAAAAGATTACATTTTGATTGTTTCACTTATATGTAAACAACAAAGGAGGCCATGGTAGCCATCTAAATTAAACACAAGGTTAAATTATGTACCTGCGGAATGCGTAACTACAGACTAGTGCCAACTAGAATACCAGATTGCTCCTGAAAAGAACGTCGGGATTTGATTGGAAACAAGTGACAAGTGTCCAGGCTACTGAGGAAAAACATAAGTTTACCCTTAATTAAATAAAATTATCCAATAAAAACAACAAGATGTACAGTGCAGAAGTAAGAACTTACAGTCAGTATTATGCCTATGCGGTAAACAGAAAATTAGTCACCGGCGTTTTTCTTTAGATTTTACAGTGGCCCACTGAAAGTGACCACAATTTGCTTCTGGGTTTGATGCAGGTCCCTGTCATAGACAACACATGGTGGTTATAGCACAATGCCAATGCTTTTCATCTTCAGTAAAAAATGCACCACCTTTTTGGTTGTTCCTCAGATATGAACTAAGGCACTGAGTAGTCAACCTGAAGTTATTTACCTGAGCATGGGCACATACATAGAATAGGCGACCGGTATTGGAGCCTTTCTTAACGGACCTTGGAATGCAAGGTTCACGATGCCCTTTGCAAAGTGGTAGGGTCATCTTCATTCTCCGCTGTATTCTTTGCCACTCCAATGTTGTGTCATTATATTTATCCGTTGAAAGTGAGCACGGTACATTTAAGTTCCCCTGATCTTCGGTGGCTGAAGTTGTACACTGGATGCTTTCTGGCAGACAATCATTCTTTGGACCATGCAATTCATCCGTCCCACAAAAAGCATCTTGCGAAGTAACTAGGCTATTGCTATTGCCATCTCCTGGCTTTGACTTTGGTTGTTGAAAAAATGACTTGATCGTTGGTTGGGAAGATAAGTTATGTTTGCTTTTCTTGTTTGACACAGCCTTGCTAGAAGAAAAGGAAGCTTTTCTACTTTGTGTTGGCAGTAGTGTTGGGGTGATATTATGGGAACTGCTGCTTGAACCTTCATTTAACAATTGATCAAGATTTTTCCGCTTGATGACACTATAAAGGTTGCTACCTTCTGAAGATTTGGCTATAGCAGTTTGTGGTTCATTATATATAACTTTGCTTTCCAAGCCATCGTCACAATAGCTTTCATCTGCTCTACACATGGACATATTTAAATCTGTGTCATCTTTGTGTTCATAAACTATGCCTTTCCTTAAGAATGATACTGCATGTTGGAAAACACAATTGATCAGTATAATGTGCATGCAGGCAGTGTTACTTCAATATGCTCCCAAGTATATACTCATAACTAAACTATCAAATAAGGCCAGGAGTGACTGCCATAACAAGTTATATGCTATGATAAACCGGGCTGGACAATTAAAGCCATATTTAACATAGTAAGTAGGAACATCAAAGCCACTATACTAAAAAGACAACATAACATGAAAGATTGCTCACCTATACTCTGTTGCCATCCACGGATTTCTGGAAGATATCTGGCAGCCGTCGAAGGAGTGTTATGAGCTGGAAGTTGAGGTATCTCATTTAGCACAAGATAAACTGGAATATGATCTGAACCTTCTAGCTTACTACTTCTCCCTCCTTTCCACCTGTGGACAATGTAATATGGTAAATCACTCTAATGTGAACCTGCAAATCCTGCATGTTAAAAACTTTGCTCTCATAAAAGAAAACTTTCAACCAATCTATACATTGACATATTTTCGCTATTCCCCCTTCTGAAATGGTCCATAATTTCACATTCTTCCACATGGCAGGAAAAAATGCTATGGTCCTCTACAGAACCGCAATGATGGAAGCAGGCACCAGAAATGAGAATGTGATCTATTCTAGAACCGTAATTGTATACTTCAGCTCCAACCTTTTGATTAAAACAGGTATAAGCTCCCACTCTGCATAAGATAAAAGCAGCAAGTTTAGAATATCAAGGTAAATGGCTAGAAAGACTGTGTGTCCACTAAACTCACTCCGTCCAACAAAAAACCAACCTAGGGACGGAAGGAGTAGTTGTTAGTCTTATAGATGCTATTAATTTCTTTCGATAGAAATGGGAGGGAATCCCCCTCTTTTGTTCAAAGAAAAAAAGTTGTAAGACTTATAAAGAGAAAACATAAATGTTCCATAAACAAATATAAGACATGCTTTCTAAGCCTCAATAATGGGCCACATACAAGGTAGATCTTAAATTTCAGATGAAATTGTTTGACAGGGAAATAAACACCTTCTGTGAGCATGGAGTGACTAGAATTATAACAAATTTAGTAAAATAAGTAGGGAAGCACATAAGTAGGCAAGCAAAGAAAGAGCGTTTGCAATACCTTTCAGGGTGTTTTGATCTGAAAGCATCAAAAAATGGGCCTCCATTTTCTCTCAGCATGGATCTCAACCATTCTCGAAACCTTGAATTAGGGAAATGATAACAAATTAACTTGTGCCATTCCTCAATGGTGTCATGTATAGAGTCCTCTGAAGAGAGGAAAAATAAAATTGATTTCTTGTATCAAGTACATACTACATACAACCAGTGCATTCATCACAAGTGGAAAGCCAAAGTTCAAAACATGAATTTCAAGCTCCACTTATCAACAATTTCTACTGAACTTGAAACATTTGTACTGCAAGATGTATTGAATCATTATAGGTGAGAGCTCAGGTTGATATAAGTATCGCATGGCCTGTGCATCACTTGAAATGCCAAAGTTTTGCTGCTCATATGATTAATTATTGCCTCGCTCAATCCCAACTGACCAACTGCATTACTACATCACTGAAAAACAGATATTCTGAAGAAAATTCTTATGCAGATAAAAGTATCACCAGATCATGGTATGGAACTTTCCTATGTATCAAATCAATGCATTTAGTAATGCTACTGAGAGTATTTAGTTTATGTTCTATTCTTAAAATTATGCAAGTCAGTAAAACTTCAACCTTGGATCCCAATCATGGTCAAAGTGAATCTCGCTAAAAGGAGAAGGAAAATAGCTTACATTTGCTTCTCGAATCCAGGTGGGGCATCACACCGATCTACAGAAGCAGGTGCAATATTCAAGTCGCCAACAACAAAAACTCTCTTCCCAAGAGCCAACATATGTTCCCATCTTCTCTAGAAGATATTGGAAAGGTGAAGACAGTATAAAAAAAGAGTCCCTTTACTAAACTATCAACATTGGCAGAAATCCTCTGAAAAATGTGCATGCTGACTGAGATGAACACAACATACCTGCAATATTTTGTAAAAGAGTAGCTTAAAACGAAGTCGTTCTTTATCATCCTCCTGAACAGCTGGACCATATATATTAAAAAGAACTGCAGAACAGTGCAGTAAATGTTATCACATAAAGAGAAATCAAGTATGCAACGAATAAACATCAATACACTCCATGTCATATATGCTGTCTGCCCTTCAAGGGAACAGGAAGCGCACCAAAATGTCCATGATCAGTGATGACACAGCGCCCTTCATTGTCCACCTTGATTATATCTTCTGTTGTTACTTCACCAAGATCCTCCTCTTCCACAGGTGTTACAAGAACAAAATTCCCAATAGTTTCGCTGTTTTTTGCAGTCTCTTGTAATCCAGTAAAGCCTTCTTCAGCTGCTACTGGTAAAGCAACCTCCTGACTGGAAAATGCTGATGTTACCCGGCAAAACGTAGCAACGCCTATGATAGAGTGAAGTACAGAAACTTACATTTAGTGATGCAACATTCAAAGTAACTTAATCAACAAACCAACCAATGAAAAATCCAACTAACAGTGCATCACCAAAACCAAAAGACCCCAAGGCATATCCAGGTTAATCATCATGATTCCGTAGCAACTCACCAGAGTATGCTCCACGACCTTTTGTTGAACGATTGCATGAAATAAAAGCCTCATATCCCTCAGCCATGATTACATCCCCAGACAAGTCCTGCCTCGACAATTTTGTCTCCTAAAATACATCATACACCACATTAATCTAGTCAATTCTCCTGTGCCGTTTGGCTTAGCTTACTTTATACAGTAACCACACAAAACAGTTAACATAATTTGTGCAGCTTCCACCACAACAAAATGCTCTTTTATCACTTTCAGAAATATATAAGTAACAAACGGTACACATTCTGAACTTTTACGAAATCAATCGGCTGCAGCAAGTCGGCAACACGATACAAACTTAACTGCATTCGCGTATTATGGAACATGACAATGCAATCGATTACACCATTGGTGGTGAGTGGAATCACTGAATAAGTACCCTATAAACAGTTTAAAAAGCTAGGGTTTACAGACATGATGAGACTAATTGGGAGGCATCAGCCACTGCTGCCCGGTGCGGTGGGGAGGCAGGGGATGGGCGATTGAATTAACCGACCTGGAAGCAGATGATGTCGGCGTCGAGGGCTTCGAGGAGGCGGCGGAGCGAGCCGTGCTGCGCCACCCGCGGCCGCAGCCCGTTCACGTTGTACGTCACTATCTTCACCATCCCGCCGCGGTCGCCGCGAGGATTCCCCACCCGCACGCCGGCCGGCCACCCACCCACAGGATGCGCCCCACGCTTCGGCCGGCGGCGCCGCGGCGGTGCTGCCCTCGCCGGGAGTGGTGTGCGGTGCAGGCGAATCTCCGGCCGTCCAAGCCGCCGGCGAGAGAGGCCACTCACGCCTCACGTCGACCGTCCGATGGGAGGGCTAAGGGTGAGATCTACCATTCCTTCGTTTTTGCACAAAGCACCTAAAAAATCAAGGTATTTACATTCCAATATGTACTATAAAGCCATGTCTTCTTAAAAAAACATTTCTATTCAGAGTTGCTTCGATAAGTTCAAACTATTTAGGCCCGGTTTGTTTCTACTTGGGATTATTATGATCTAGATTATTTAAACTAGATTACTATAAGCTAAATTATTATATGTCGGAAGACAATAAGTTGTGAGTTGTTTGTTTTATAGACTATGTGTGTTGGATTACTGAGTTTATGGGCCAGTTTGGTTTGTGACCAATGTTGGCAAGGCCACCGAGTGTTTGGTTAGAAGCCAATTTAGCCTAATTTTACTATTAAAATGACCTATGTTTCGTAGGCTTGTTAAAATTTGGCCTCAATCCAAACACATACTACTACTATTAAAATTACCAAATATTGGCAAGCCTAATTTAGACATCAAACCAAATTGGCCCTATAAGTCTAGAATGGGAAGCGAATGATATGGTGGGTAAATTATTAACCAATAATCTTAAAAAAAAAGCTCATTTAGGTGAGCTTATCAGATTATAGTAATCTAAGCTTCAGATTGTAATAAGCTATCCTAACAATTTATTTGTTAGTTTTAATTACTACCAATAATTCTTATTTGTGATAATTCCAAGTGAAAACAAACAGAGCCTTAGTAGGTTTATAATATAAATTGTAATTTTCTTTATATAATTAACCCCATCATCCATTTCATCAATAAAGAACAGGCCCTACATACCTAGAATTGTGGAAAGTAACCTTATCCGTTGTAGCCACATAAACAAAGTAACAAAATATAACTTATGGGTAAAAGATTTATATTTATAATTTAAAATCCGATATAAAAAGACCATAATAAAAAACCTCAAAAT
The DNA here is from genome assembly GCA_000325765.3 of Leersia perrieri. Taxonomy (NCBI): domain Eukaryota; kingdom Viridiplantae; phylum Streptophyta; class Magnoliopsida; order Poales; family Poaceae; genus Leersia; species Leersia perrieri. The sequence continues at coordinate 13,758,387 of CM002487.1, forward strand.
TAACTTTAATATTAAATTAAAAATTTTAAATTTGCTTAGCCAACGAGCAACACTTTTGTCATCTGCTGCAGTAATGTCGTCTTCTCCACCGCCTCGTCATCTCATCCGGGCAGAGAACCAAGCTAGACCAAATTGATTGATCGCTCGTCGTCTTCTCCACTTCCTGAACTTTCTTTGTCCTAGTTGTTCTTCGCTTCATAGAGATGATGGTTGTCTGATTGCATTTCTGACCCCGCCACTACTGCCATCTTCTTCACCGGCACCGGCACCGTCAGTCAAGTGTCAACACGATCGAGCACAGGAATCGACCATCTCCAGCTGCGTGCGTGGCTGACAGGCTACTACTACTTGGTCATCCAGTGAATGGCATGTGAGTGAGGATATCTAGAACTTGACCAAGTCCATTCTACTAGGATTCTACTGCCTGCAGGTGCCGCACACTGTACAGGTAAAAATGACATTTTTTTGCTTGCATTGACCAGGTTGGCATAAAGACCATTTCAAAGCTCTGCTCCAAAATCCAAATGCGCCGCTGGGTGTTGACACTTGAAACCACAATGACAGCCTCAGTACTTTAGTTTAGTTGGAAACAAAGAATCCGTTCGCTGTTTAAGTCGCCTGATTCCTGCAATAATTGTGACATCAAAGTGGACCGCACGAACAAATCAACAGCTATTTTTCTTCTCAGAAAGTCAAAAAAATAAAAATAAATCAACAGCTGTTTGAGCACATGACAAGTGTTCGGAGAAATACTAGTTGTGACTTGTGAGTAATTATTCTGGCGCCATATGAAGGATTTCTAGCTATGAAAGTCGAGATAATTTTGATGTACAACACTAGCCTAAAGTCCTATACGGCTATACTACAAGATGTATCAGCATGTGGGCACTTTTATTTTTCCCATATCGTGTTCGTTCTGTTCGGTTGGTGCACGAGACGACACTGACAATGCGACACTTGCAGCCTTTCGCCGTGAAGAAGATCGAAAAGCTTGCAGTTGGACGCGATGACAACGATGTGAGCCATGTTGCTCTGCTCGTCCTGAAGTTCTGCAGCTGTTGTTGCGTGCGATCCGGAATGGTGGCAGTTTGGTGGTGTCCATGACCATACGTCCAAAGAAAATGTGGGTCTTTTTCTGTGAGGGAGTTAAGGAACGGTATCAAATGCCACCATTGTTTGATGGTGACTTTAGAGTAAACAACGATATATGGACTAAGCTATACATTAAGGCCCTCTTTGATACGTATGAAATGCATAGGAAATTTGGAGGATTTTAATCCTATAGAAAAAATTCCTATAAAAGCCTTTGAAACAAAGGATTAAATCCTACCAATTTCTATGAAATTCCTAAGGAATGAGCAATCCTATAGAGATTTTGGAGGAATCCAAACAAGAGGTTTTACCTCATTTTTATCTTCCCATGCCTACAATTCCTGTGTTTTCCTGTGTCTCAATCAAACGACTGTTTTAAAACTTTCCTGTGTTTTTTATTCCTATAGGAATTCAACACGTAAGACATCTAATTTCTGTGTTTTTCCTATTCCTGTGTTTTTACAATCCTTTGAAATTTCAAAGGGACCCTTGATAATGACTTTAATGAGGTATGGAAAGACAATTGGAGTGCTCAAATGACCAAGTCTGTTACTATGTTCCTTTTCTAACAATGAAGTATTATTCTGTTTTTCCAGTTGTATTCTCCACTTTTTTGTGTCCACTTGGCTGCTGCCTGTTGCAGCTTCATTTTCCAGAGGAGCAGTTAGCTAAAACTTCTCATGTTTAATCAGGTTCTGCTATTGCCATGTGAAAATAAAGCAATGATTGCAAATGTCTAATTTTAGAATTAGGCATGTGGCAAATTGAGTGTTAAGGGTTATTTGTTGGTGAATTTAAATGCTCATTTTAGTCATTTTGTCTTCTTTTTTCTTTCCTGTGTCATGCATTCAATAAAAGGAAGGCTCAAAGGCTGAACTGCCATTGATCACACATTACAAACCAGTGTTATGTCACCGACCTTGATTTTGTTGATACAATACTTTTCTTCTTCTATGTGTTTGGTGCGAATACATGATTTTAATTTATTTTTTGAATAGCTCAAAAGAGCATGCGAAATTCCAGTACCTGACAGATGCACCAACAGACCAGACCTAAAGGAGCCCCTAAAAACAGACGTAAAGTAATGTACAGGAGTAGAAGTCATATTAAAAGGGGGACGCACAATTTGTTGTAAACTTCTAATCATGGAAACTTTTTGATTTGATTTTGGGCAACATTTGCATATACAATGAGACATGCGTAAATCCTTCTTTTTCTCCTCTAATTAACATTATACTAATATGTTATCTCATAAAAAAATCATTGTAATTTTTAACCGCATAAATACTCAAGTATCCTGTTTAGAATGGGATAGGTTTGATACCATGGGTTTCAGTCTTTCTTTTCTAAAAGTATCTCTGACAAAGTGCTAAAATTTAATTTTTAAAAATCTTATATTAGGTGTATCTAAAATATATTGGACGCAAAAATCAATCCTTACTCCAACGATGTCTCCAATTTGCAGTCAATTTCTCTCACGCTTGAAGTTATTGGGTTAGTATTGGGAGTGAGGTAAATTTAGGACCAGGTTTTGAGCATTGTTGAAGAATAGATTTCCAAAATAAATTTCCAAAATTATGTTATGGGGATATGCATTGGGTAGTGTTGGAGATGCTCTAACGGTTATTTCTAAATTTCTAAACGCTCTTCCGAACGTTCCTGACCCCTCAATGTACTCCACTTACGTAACACACACCAGGCACCAGCAATCGTGCAGCACAACACCTCCGCACATCACGCATCACACACTATATGTGTTCATCCACGTGGTACCGCACCAAACCAGCCGTGAGCTCGTCCCCCTCCCTCCGGGCCTCCCGGCACGTCACCGCCCGCTCGCTTAACCAAGACCCAATCACCCAAAACCCACCGCCAAGCCAAGCCAGCCTGCATAAACCACACCGCCGCCCCAAGTCGCCAACCACCCCAAAACACCCGGTCCATTGACTCCCCGCACCGCGCCGCGCGGTTCCAGCCAAAATCCCCCAACATCCGGTTCCAGCGAGGAAACGAGCGAAACGCACGAGACCACCAGAGACGAGACGGCTACGGCCGTTGCTGCCGTTTGCTGCTGCCGCCGCCGCTGCCGTCCTCGCCTCCGCCAGCTCACGCGACGCGCAGCCCCAAGCTCTCTCTCTCTCTCTCAAAAATAAAGAAAAAAAGCAATCCCGATTCCAAATTTACTCCTCGCGTCGTCTCCCCCCACCATCTCCACCTTCTTCCCTCTCCTCCTCCTCCACCTCCTCCAATTCCCCCACATTCCCCATCCTCCGGAGGAGGCAGGAGGAGGAATCCCCCCTCCCCACCCATTCCGGCTCGGCTCGCCATTCGATCGCCGCCGGCGGCGTCGGCGGCGAGGGGAGGCGGCGGAGATGGACGACCTGAAGCAGATCCTGGCGCGGCCGATCCAGCTAGCGGAGCAGGTGATCAAGTGGTCGGACGAGGCGCACACTTTCCGGCAGGATTGCATGGAGCTGAAGGCGAAGGTGGAGCGCCTCGCCGGCCTCCTCCGCCAGGCGGCGCGCGCCGACCTCTACGAGCGCCCCGCGCGCCGCATCTTCGACGACACCGAGAAGGCGCTCGACAAGGCCATGGCGCTCGTCGACAAGTGCCGCGCGCACGGCGTCGTCCGCCGCGTCTTCACCATCATCCCCGCGGGTTCCTTCAAGAAGATGGCCAACCAGCTCGACAACTCCACCGGCGATCTCTCCTGGCTCCTCCGCGTCTCCTCCTCCGGCGCCACCGACGACGACGACTTCGACGCGCACATTGGGTTGCCCCCAATCGCGCAGAACGAGCCGATCCTCTTCCTGATTTGGGAGCAGATCGCTGTGCTCTACACCGGCAACCTCGACGCCCGCGCCGACGCCGCCGCGAGCCTCGTCTCCCTCGCCCGCGACAATGACAGGTACTCCAAGCTCATCATCGAGGAGGACGGCGTGCCGCCGCTGCTTAGGTTGGTCAAGGAGGGGAAGCTCGAGGGCCAGGAGAACGCCGCGCTCGCCATCGGCCTCCTCGGCCGTGACCCGGAGTGCGTCGAGCAGATGGTCCACGCTGGGGCGTGTACGGCCTTCGCGAAGGTTCTCAAGGAGGGACCCATGAAGGTGCAGGCCATGGTGGCCTGGGCCGTCTCCGAGCTCGCCGCTAATCACCCAAAGTGCCAGGACGCCTTCGCCTCGCACAACGTGATCCGCCTCCTCGTTGGCCACCTCGCCTTCGAGACGGTGCAGGAGCACTCCAAGTACGCCGTGACGTCGTCCAAAATGTCCATACATTCCGTGGTGATGGACAAGAAGAACAGCACCCGTGGGGGTGGGGCGGCGGCATTGATCCCTGATTTGATGGATGCCGGCGAGCATGGTGGCGGTACGAGGCACCCGAATGGACAGCTTTTCCAGAGCAAGAACGAGATGCACAATTTGGTGCAGTCCACCATGGTGGCGAAGCCAAATGGGAGCAGTGGTAAATTCGTAGGGAGTGGTAATGGTGGCGTCGTCGCTTCGAAGCAGCACAATGTGTCATTGTCAGGAACGGCTACAAGGGGCAGGGAATTTGAGGATCCTGAGACGAAGGCGTATATGAAGGCAAATGCAGCAAAGGCGTTGTGGCATCTCGCCAAGGGCAACGCAGCTATCTGTAAGAGCATCACTGAGTCAAGGGCTCTGCTCTGCTTCGCGGTGCTACTCGAGAAGGGTGAAGGTGATGTGCAGTACAATTCTGCCATGGCTCTCATGGAAATCTGCAGTGTTGCCGAGCAGAATTCCGACCTGCGAAGATCAGCGTTTAAGCCAACCTCTCCTGCTGCACGTGCTGTTGTTGACCAACTCTTACATGTTGTCGAGAAGGCTGAGTATGATGATCTTCTTATTCCCTGCATTATCTCATTAGGCTGCTTGTCCAGAACCTTCCGTGCAACTGAGACTCGGATCATTGCGCCATTGGTGAAGCTTCTTGATGAGAGGGAAGCTGATGTCTCTCGGGAGGCAGCACTTTCCCTGACCAAGTTTGCATGCACAGAGAATTACCTGCATGTTGATCACTCTAAAGCGATTATCAGTGCAGGTGGTGCGAAGCACCTTGTTCAGCTTGTCTATTTCAGTGAGCAGGTGGTTCAGCTTCCGGCACTTACCCTTGTATGTTACATTGCACACAATGTCCCAGATAGCGAGGAGTTGGCACAAGCAGAGATCCTTACAGTGCTTGAATGGGCCTCCAAACAGTCGTTCATGATGCAAGATCCACTCATTGAGAGCTTGTTGCCAGAGGCAAAGATCAGATTGGAACTGTACCAATCCAGAGGCGCAAAAGGTTACCATTAGATCACTTTGTGTTGTTGGAAGGCATGAAAGAAGAATATAAAGCTGTTCTTCTTTTCAATGGCCAAGTGCTGTAAATACATCGGGTGGCTTCTATTTATACTGTGGTTAAACCCTTTTTGATCCCCGACATAGGAAAAAGGAAATTTGTTCAAGTTACATCTTTTGTTGGGTTTTTCATGCTGGGAGGTAATTTTGTTTCAGGTCCTGGGGGTTTTGTAGGCTTTGATGGTCAGAACTTGAGTTGCTCTTGTTGGTGGTATAGTTTCGGGAGATTAGCATCTTCTACTCTCTTTGGCCTATGTATCGTGTATAAGAGAAAATTTCTTTACTTCAAGATTCTTACACTTGTGTATGTGCAGACGTGTGCAACCTCACAGTTGGGACTATTTTTCACTGGTCAATTGATGACTGTACACTTCACCATTTTTTCGTTCATGCTTGAGATGCAATTGCAGGGTCCAGTCTTTTCCCTAGCCATTAGTCAACTTCAGCAGTGCCTAACCTTATACTGAAAAGGTGTTCCAGGTACTTGTTTGGTTCTTATAATACTTACAGTTACCATATCCTTCTTCTTTGCAACGTATCTGTAGCTGTACATTGTTTTCTAACTTCCTGTATATGCTATGTCTGAGGCGGCAGATCTGATTCCTATGACTTGTGGTAGGTCTCTGTTCTGTAGCCATTCTTAATTTAGTAATTTGATAAGAGTATGTTGGAGTACTTTGTAATTAGGAAAAATATACCGATCTAGTAACTTTCTTTTTGTGGTTGTAAGTGCAATGTATTGTGCTTTCTGAATTTTCCTTATACAGTACCGCAACAGCAATTTGCTTCATAATTCCGATGTGGACGTAACCTGGCTAGGCCCCTACCTAGTCTTGTTACAAGTACCTTTCAGACAGCCCATTTCATCAGTTCAAACAAATCACATACACCAAAGTGTCATCAGTTACATGTGATGTAACAGGATGTAACCTGAGATTGAGGTCATCAGTTATTACCTGACCTAAGTGCCACAGCAATTGCCAGCTGATATTTGTAGTTTTCCTATCAAGAATTGATATGCATGACCCATGTTCAGGTGTGTGAGGTTCTGAGACTGAAACCTAATTGGTTCTGGTGCACGGTACTATTTGGACCTCGATCTTGTTCTATCACTATTTAGCTTTTCTTCCCTTATCATACCAGGCAGCGTCAGGTTCCGTCTGTTGATCATATTAACAGCAGATGGGCCCTTGCTATAAGAGCATTGCGACAACCATGAACTGATTGTGCAGTGTCCAGTGTCCTGCTCGTTCACAGATTGTGCAGTACCATATACCGGTCATTTGGAGACGGTTGAATGGCCGGTTCCTCTTGTACTCCAATAAGTTGCAATTTCAGTGTCATCCTTTGTGCACAGCATGCCAAAGCCTGCGTCAGTGAAGGTATTTTTTCTGCCATTTCCAAATGTCATCACTCATCACATGCAAAATGGGCATATGGCTGAAGCAGTTGGAAACAATCAAACACAAGTATTCCTCTTGCAGAAGTGAGTCGTGGAGTAGTTGATGATGATGAATTGATTGGTTTGGTGTGTTAAGCTGGTAGCTCGATTATCTTGTCTGCATTCGGTTGTTCAATGTGTTTGAATAAACATCAGTGGAGCAGGCAGGCAAAAAGATGGGCGTGCCTGCAACTATCACACATCATAAGCCTCCACGTTTGGTCGTATGTGTTGACATTATCACTCAAAATTATTTCCTTGGGTTCATTTATTCATTTTAGCAAAGTACTAGCACACCTATGGTCGTACGTTAGCTCTCTCATACTTTTCTGACTCCTCTTGATCTCTGTTTTTCTTTATAAAAAAGTTGAGAGGGAGTCAATTGAAACAGACTAAAAGAACAACAGAAATGAGTGTCAGGTACCAGTGGGTGCAACCGGGCCCGTTTCCCTTTCTTGTTGAGAAATGAATTGGGCCTAAATTAGTGAGAAGTACAGGCAATGCATTCTGCAGCATGGGCTCTACTTATCGGGCCGCTATGGTGGTGCCTCTGAACATTGGGAGCTCTGTTCATCCTGAATTCAGAAGTACTCCTCGATCTTTTTTTTTTTAAAAAAAAAACCGAAGTACTCCTCGATCCACTGACAAAACAATCAAACTCGATCGATGAGGACATACCGTCCGCTGCAGAAAATTGGGGCACATCAGTAGAATCTCACAATTGTCAAAATATACTGTTAGGTATACTACCGTACTACTCGTTGTTAACAACATTAAACATGTACGGTCCCACGCAAATGCATACTCCAGCCCCCTGCTGTCTGAACTCTGAAGAGGTGAGCCGTGAGCCGCCGTCTGAAGTCTGAACATGAAGGCAAAGAGAAATTTATCCGGCCAATTAAACAAGTATTAGTAGTACTGAAGGTTATCAGTTGTACAATTTTTTTAAAATAAGCCGCACAAGAAAATACGGATTTTATATATTGATATAGAAGAAAAAAAAATACAGAAACCATACCCCTGAAAGAGAAGAAAAACACCACCAAACTATGTGTTTACAACGTGAACCCTCTCATAGCCCAAAACAGAAGAAAAAGACACCTACAAGATAATGGAACTTTCATACGACGCCTCCAACAAGAAAACGATGCAGATTCGCCGTTGTTGCCCGTCCTGAAGAGACAGAACAGGTTTTTCACCTAAAGATACCACTAGGAAGAGAAGAATTGTACTACACCTAAGGACAAACTTGGAACAAGAAATTCTTGTAATAGTATAGAGCAGTAGTTGGAGTCTGTATTGTCCAAGTCCAAATGACTGTTAACACTGATCTAAGGGTCTGTTCAGATTGTAGCCACTTTCAACCATACCAAATTTTGGTATTAACAAATTTTGGTAAGCTAATAAAGTGAACACAACTTGACAAATGTCACCTTACCAAAATTTGATAACTCTAGAAACTTACTCTCTTAAAATCATTACCAACATTTGGTAAGGTTACAAACTAAATACATCCAACACTTCTAAATTTTGGTAGCGCCAAATTCTACTAAAATTTGGCATTACTTGGTATGGTTAAAAACGGCAATGAACAGAACAGACCCTAACTGTATTTCTCCAATAAATCTACAGATACTAAAACACGTATATAGCTTAACTTAAGAAGGTCTAAAATTAACCAGCATCTCTGAGATCGAGTTGTAAAAGATGGAGTGACGAGTGAGCATATAATATGCAAATAAACAGGTGGTGATGGCAGTGTCAGAGATGGGATAAAAAATTGGCAGGCACAGGCACACTCACCAGTGAGATTCTTCACCGCGAATCCCGCTTGCCGTTCCGGAAAGAATGACGAATGTCGTCTCTGCATTCTGCATGTAACCTCTTCTCCTCTCCTCTAGATTCACATTTCAACATTTGCTTCAAGCTACTGTAAAGATGAGCACCAGATTATGCATACCTCTAGCGTAAAGTACACAAGGTAATAATCTCGCAGTTTCACAAATCCATCTGCTTCCACCACGTGGCAGCCTCTGACTGGCCACGAGTCCTCTGCCAAACTCGAACGTTGAGCCAGAATACTACTACTCCTCCTGTTTTTTTTTTTCCTTTAAAGACAAAATAGCATCCTGTTGTGTTGACCCTGCAGGCTGCAGCTGCCGCCCTGTGCACACCACCGTCCATCACGAGCCTCCAAGCAATCAACCAAACCCACAGCTGTTATAAGTCGGCGCTTGCTTGATTATTGCGCTCATCTCAAAGCATCGCATCGCTGCCAAAAACTCCACCAAAAATTCACAAGCCATCAAGAAGAAAACGCGGCAATGGCACCGACTTGTTACCTCCTCGCGGCCACTCTCCTCCTCACCTCAATTTCAAGTACGTGCATTGCCTTCATCAATGGCGGCTTCAATGTCGCAATGTGATTAGAATATTAGATGTAATTGTGCATTGTGTTCATCAATGGCGGCTTCAATTTCGCAATGTGATTATGATGCGATTGTGTTTTGTACACAGGGGCGTTGTGCGCGACGTTCACGCTGACAAACTCGTGCACCTACACGGTGTGGCCGGGCCTCCTCTCGAGCGCCGGCTCGCCGCCGCTCGCCACGACGGGGTTCGCGCTGGCGCCGGGCGAGTCCCGCGCCGTCGACGCGCCGCCGTCGTGGTCCGGCCGCATCTGGGCCCGAACCCTCTGCGCCACCGACGCATCTACCAACCGCTTCTCCTGCGCCACCGGCGACTGCGGCTCGGGCGCCGTCGCGCCCGCCACGCTCGCCGAGTTCACACTCAACGGCGCCGGCGGCAACGACTTCTACGATGTCAGCCTCGTCGACGGCTATAACCTCCCGATGGTTGTCGCGCCACAGGGCGGCGGCGACGGCGGCGGCGCGGCGACGTGCGGCGCGACGGGGTGTTTGGTGGATTTGAACGCGGCGTGCCCCGGGGAGCTGAGGGTGGCCGCCGGCGGCGGAGGAGGAGGAGGGGCGATTGCTTGCCGGAGTGCGTGCGAGGCGTTCGGGACGGCGGAGTATTGCTGTAGTGGGGAGTACGGAACGCCGGCGACGTGCCGGCCGTCGGCGTACTCGCAGTTCTTCAAGAACGCGTGCCCGAGGGCGTACAGCTACGCGTATGATGATGCCACGTCGACATTCACATGCGCCTCTGGATCCGTCTCTTACCTTCTGCTCTTTTGCCCTAGCATCTCCAGGTAATTCGCAAAATTCACAATGCAGTACTATACCTCCTTCAAAAATATGTTATTTAAGGTTTTGTTTCTAACTTTAACTATTCATCTTATTTAAAAAAAATGAAATTATTATTTGTTTTATTTGTGGCTTACTTTATTATCAAAGCATTTTTAGAATTGTCTTTTTTACTGATTTTTAAATAAAATGGATGATCAGACATTGCAAGAAAAATAATAAAAAAGATATCTAATTTAGGATGGGGAGGGAGGGGAGTATCATGTTCAAATCATCGAATTTAATCATTGGTATGAACGTGGATGGTTAGTTGGTCAATGATCATGCATGAATCATGATCGATGCAATGGTATTACGTGACTACGTCAAACATGATTAATTATCTTTCGCCGACTAATTAAGTTACAAGCAACTAACTAAGACACTAAGCGATAAACCAACTTAACTTTGGTTCGCTTCGATCTCCAGCCTCAAGACGTCGTCGGTGGGCGGCAGCACGAACCCATCGGGGACGGGGTTGCCTCTGATCAACGACACGGTCTCCTTCCTCAACCGCGGCGGCGGCGAAAACGGCAACAACGGCGGCTACTACGACGCGTCGAGCAGCATCTCGCCGCCGCCGCCCGGTCGCCACCTCGCCGCCGCCGCCGTGTTCGCGTGGCTCTGCGCCGCCCGCGGCCGCCACTGGCTGCCGTGGTAGAGAGACCGCCACATCCGCGGAATCGGAAGAGTATCCTACGCAGTTGAGAGACTGACATGTGGGCCCAGAGATAAACAGGATCCACATGTCAGGAATCAACTGGTGGCGCCATGTGTCTGACACTTTGACCTCGGGCCGTACTTATTGCGAATTGTATAGATTATTGATTTTTGTTGCTGCCATGGCTTCATCTTTGATCTAGGGCAGATGGTTTTGCAAGCAAGGTAGTAGTAGTGGAGATTTGGAGGACTAAGTACGAAATCTGGGTTGATTAATTGGGAAGATAAAGTTAATTAAGTCTCCACATTGCAGCAACCAACCTGTAACTTTTTTTTTCTTTTTGAGAGGAGAGAAATCCAGAACAGAACCAGGTGGGTCGGTGAGCCGATCACATGAGCATTTCATTATTTTGTGCGTACACATCTTTGCATGGCCTTCAGAAATCTGAATCATGGCCTCGTTTACTTCCCAATTTAGGGTTTCAAAAACATCAAATTAATGTCACATTAATTTTTGACACATATTTAAAGTATTAAATGTAGACTAATAAAAAAATAAATTACATATTCAGACCGTACACTGCGAGACGAATTTTTTGATACTAATTAATCCGTCATTAGCACATGTTGGTTACTGTAGCACTTATGGCTAATCATGGTGTAATTAGGATTAAAAGATTCGTCTCGTAGTGTACAGTCCGAATATTTAATTTGTTTTGTTATTAGTCTACCTTTAATATTTTAAATATAGGTTAAAACATTGATGTGATATTTGAAAAAAAAATTTGGACGAACTAAACACAACCCATGAATCAATTTGTAATGTCTCTGAAACTCGAATCCTTTCACGATGGATCTTGTTGGTTACTGCTTGTCTCGTGCAGTGCCAGTTATTATCTGTACTACTGTAGTGAGGTGAGGTTGGCAGCATGTAGGGCTGTTTGCTGGTCGTCTGGGTGACTGAATGACTGATGAATGCATAGTGAAAACTGAAGAAGAAAGTTGGGCAGAGTTTGGACCGCGGATCGTGCATGGTCCACACATGAATCTGATCACCAGAGCATGTATGATGATGCATCAATGCATAGCAGATTTGCAGTCTGGAGATGCTGATTCTTTTTCCCTCTGGTGCAATACTACAATAATCAGGAGAGTAGAATACGAGTATACAAAACATCACATACAGCTGAGGATACTACGTAGCAACTTTGGCCCAACCGCCCAAATAAAGTTAAAAAAAAACTTTGGCCCAAGTTGTTTCTTACAGAGAGATGGCCCAAGTATATATGTATGGGTGACTGAGGATACTAAGTAACAACTATCATGATATCAAATGGGCCTCCAACGTGCTTAAGCTTGCGGAGTTGCGGTTACCAGTTTGATTGGCTGGAGTATCGCGAGAAATCCGTATAAACCTGATACATTTTGAACAATTGTGCATATCAAGAAACTAGATTGCTAGATTGTTGTACCAAAAAGTAAAAATAAGAGATAGGAACGCAACTTAGGCCACATCCAAGGGTGCTAGAGATATCTCCTGCTGAGATGGAGGTGAGAGAAAGATATCTCCTACTGAGATGGATCTGAACCGACGGAGACGGTGCGGCTGCGCCGATTCTAATTGGGTATCCGTAGTCAAGGTCGGCTCAGCGCAATGGCGGCTATGGCGCTGCAGTGGCGGCTGGGTCGGCGAGAAGCAATGACATCGGTGACGCCCGCGGGTGCCATTTTCTTTTTTTGAAGGCAATGTCTCAACTCCTTATCCGTCTTCGTCACTCGTGTCTTGGATGAAATCTCCGGGTGAAAACCTAGCGATAACGACATTTCAGATGTCGTGTCCTTTTTGAAGGCATCGCGTTAGAGGTTTATCTGTGTCTTGGTCGAGTTGGTTTTGCTGGATAGGGTAATTGGGAGTGTTTTGGAATAATGACCGTTGTTTACAACTTAGCTAATCTCTGAGTTTCTTCTACTTTGGCTCAACGTTGTTCGCCGAAAGTGATGAAAGCATGACTCCATTAAAAGGATTGGCTGCAAGTTTCAGAGATTCTAATCGTTCGGTTTGAGGAAGATAAGTGTAATCGTGTATGAGTAAAATGGCAGCTCAAGGCAATAGGGATGCCTGGCTATTGTATCTATATTCACCGATAGAGTACAAATATGGTAGGAGATGAGGGGCTTGCTATACAGAGGCCCTCATACCATTTACATAATCAATCAAAGATATATTCTATCTTTAACACCCCCCGCAGTTGAAGCGTTGGGTGGACGAACGCAAAGACTGGACCGAAAATCCTGAAACAGCTGGACAGGCAGCCCTTTGGTCATGATGTCAGTGAACTGATGCGACGAGGGCACGTGAAGGACACAGACTTGACCAAGACCAACCTTTTCGCGGACGAAGTGTATGTCGATTTCGATGTGCTTCGTCCTCTTGTGCTGCACAGGATTGGCGGAGAGGTAGACGGCGCTGACGTTGTCGCAGAAGACGATGGTGGCGGAGGAGAGGGGAGCGTGAAGCTCCCCAAGGAGCTGACGAAGCCAACAACTCTCCGCAACAGCATGTGCAACGGCGCGGTACTCAGCCTCGGCGCTGGAGCGGGACACCGTGGCCTGTCGCTTGGAGGACCAAGAGACGAGGTTGTCGCTGAGGAAGACGCAGTACCCAGAAGTCGATCGGCGAGAGTCCGGGCAACCGGCCTAGTCAGCATCGATGTAGGCGGTAAGCGTCGTCATCGGAGTGGCATGAAGGGTCAGGCCATGATCGAGTGTCCCCTTGACATAGCGCAAGTGCGCTTAACCAAGGCCATGTGAGAGTCACGAGGAGCATGCATATGGAGGCATACTTGTTGCACGGCATAGGCAAGATCGGGCCGTGTGAGGGTGAGGTACTGGAGAGCTCCCGCGAGGCTGCGGTACTTGGTGGCATCACGAAGGAGTTCGCCATCAGTAGCAGAAAGCTTGGCCTTGGTGTCCACAGGGGTGGCAGTGGGGTGGCACTCCGCCATGCCGGCACGCTAGAGCAAGTCAAGAGCATACTAGAGTTGAGAGAGGTGAAGCCCAGACAGAGTACGGCGAACTGCAACACCGAGGAAGAAGTGCAACTCGCCGAGGTCGGTCATGGCAAACTCAGCGTGGAGGCGACTCATGATGGCGTGAAGTAGACGAGTCGAGGAGGCTGTCAGGATGATGTCATCGACGTAGAGGAGCAGGTAGGCTGTATCAGATCCGTCGTGGTAGACGAATAGGGACGAGTCCGAGGCTGAGGAAGTGAAGCCAAGGGAGCGGGCGTGGGCGGCGAAGCGCTGAAACCACGCGCGTGGGGCTTGCTTGAGGCCGTAGAGGGACTTGTCGAGACGACAGACGTGGTTGGGGCGGTCGGGGTCGATGAAGCCAGACGGTTCTTGACAGTAGACTATCTCGTCGAGCGTGCCGTGAAGGAAGGCGTTCTTGACGTCAAGCTAGCGGATTGGCCATGAGCGCGAGGTGGCGAGGCTGAGGACGACGCGGATGGTAGCTGGCTGAAAAACTGGACTGAAAGTTTCATCGTAGTCGATGCCGGGTTGCTGAGAGTAGCCGCGAACCACCCAACGAGCCTTGTGCCGCGCAAGAGTTCCGTCGGCGTGGAACTTGTGTTTGAAGACCCATTTGCCGGTGACGACATTGGCGCTGGAAGGACGAGGTACGAGGGTCCATGTCTTGTTGTGGAGGAGGGCCTCATAATCGTCGCATATGGCTTGCTTCTAGTGGGGGTCCTGGAGAGCGGAGCGGTACGTCTTGGGCAGTGGAGAGGCCACTGCGGAAAGATTGAGCCTGGTGACAGGCTTAACCACATCGGTCCGAGCACGGGTCTGCATCGGATGCGGCCCTGGAGCAGGTCGAGGAAGTGGCCGGCTTGTGTCACCCTGTGTAGGTTCATCATCCGTGGGTGGCAAGGTGGCCCGGGGCCGCCAGACTTGATGTGGCCTGGTGGAGTCGGCGGGAGGACTGATGGGCCGAACAGCGGAGGCAGCAGTGGAGTCGGCCCGACTTGGTGAAGAGCGTAGATCTGCAGCGGTGGGCTGGCTTGGAGACGGAGGCCCATCATCAGCAGAGGCCGTCGGGCTGGGAGAGCAGCGCTAGGAGGAAGGCCCAGCACCATCTGCCGTTACATGGACCGGAGAAGCAGGCCGTCGAGTGTGCGGGGGCTGAGTTGCAGCAGTCCGCACAGCACCAGAGGGGTTCTTGCCGCCGTATGGAACAGGGACGGCGCCAGCGTCGTCGTTGTCGTCCACCGTGAGGAAGTCGAGAGAAGCGTCCGCATCAGCTGTATCAGCAAATAAAAAGGGAAAAGCAGTCTCATCGAATAAAACATGTCGCGAGGTAATGACCCTTTGAGTGGCTGTGTCGAGACACCGATAACCTTTTTGTGAGCTAGGATAGCCTAAAAAGACGCAAGGTGTTGATCGGGGTGCGAGTTTGTGGGGTGTGGTAGCTGAGAGGTTAGGATAGCAAAGGCAACCGAAAACACGCAAGTGTGAGAGAGTGGGGGGAGTGCCGTGGAGTCGCTCAAAAGGTGTTTGAAATTTGAGGGGTTGGGAGGGGCGACGGTTGATGAGATAGGTGGCAGTGGCAGGTGCCTCGGCCTAATAGGAACCGGGCATGTGGGCTTGAAAAAGAAGACAACGGATGATGTCATTGGTGGTGCGAATGGAGCGCTCCGCTTTGCCGTTCTGTTGAGAAGTATATGGGCAAGACGCGCGGAGAAAAATACCGTGTTTTTGAAGAAAAGACAAAACGGTGGAATTAACAAACTCACGACCGATGTCCGTCGGAAAACAGAGAAGAGGGAGCTGGAACTGTGTGTGTACGTAGGAGACGAAGTGCTGAAAAATTTGAGATGCATCGGACTTATGACGTAAAGGAAAAGTCCAGTGATAGCGAGAAAAATCATCAACAATAATAAGGTAGTACCGTAAACCAGAATTACTCAAAATAGGAGAGGTCCATAAATCGCAATGTACTAATTGGAAAGGAGCAGTAGTAGTGGAACTAGAGCGAGTAAAAGGGAGGCGAACATGTTTCCCTAGGCGGCAGGCATGACATGAATCGGTACTAGCTTTATTACAGGAGATGATGGAATGTTGTTGGAGGTGGTGGAGGACGTCGCGCCCGGGGTGACCTAAGCGACAATGCCAAAGATCAACTGGTGCGGCGGTGGCGAGGAGGGCGCTTGGACGACTCATGTGGTGGTAGAAGGCCGAAGCGGGAATGGTATAGAGGTCCCCTAAACTACTGAAGCGTAGAGTCACGGTCCCCGTGCGCCGATCCTTAATAGAAAAACCATCGGAGTCAAATTCAAGGGTGCAACAAGAGTTATCACGAGTGAATTCGTCAGACAAAAGATTTTTAATAAGAGAAGGAACAACAAGGACGTCATTAATAGTAAAATAGTTGAGGAAGGTTTGGCCTATACGAGTGACAGGAATAGAGATGCCATTACCGACGGTAACCATAACAGGGGAAGTGAGAGATCGGAGGGAATAAAGAATACCATCGGAAGAGGCCATGTGAGAGGTGGCACCAGTGTCGACAACCCAGCCACTATTGTACGGTCCCTGCAGAGACATGTTATTCATAGCGGCGATGAGACCTCACTGATCCCAGGTGGGCTGACCCGAGTTGTCGAAGGAGGAAGCAGTGGAGGCAGCGTAGTTGGCCTGGCCGCCGTAGTTGGGCCGAGAGCCCAGGATCCCGGGAGCACCAGTGGGACGCCAGGGATTGGTGCAGCCCACGAAGTAGGCTGTGGGCCAGACCACGGAGGGGAGGGGGCCATCCACGGCCCAGCCATCCAAGGGGGCAGGAACATGTAGGGACCGGGGGGAGTGGATCGGGATCGATCCAGAGGTCCCAGATCCACCACCGCCAGTTCCCGCACTGCCCCCTGCGCTCGCGCCGTTGTTGCCGCTGGAAGTCCGGTCGCCGCCGCCACTAGTCCCCTTCCCCTTTCCCTTGCCGCGCCCCCTGTTGTTGTTGTTGGAGGAGGGCCCGCGACCGCCGGAAGCGGCAGGCGCAGGAGAGCCTGTGGCGACGAGGGCGGTGTCGATGATGGCGCCGCCGGCGCCGCTGCTAGTTGGTGGAGCCAGCTCGGCGAGGAGAAGGTAGGCCCGGGCCTTGGCGAAGGTGGGAAACGGATCCTGTATGGAGAGAAGATCCGCCTGGGTGGAGAAGCGTGGGCTGAGGCCGCGAATCATGTTGAGGACTTGGGTCCGATCGGAGACGGGTTCGCCGACGTCGCGGAGGCTGTCGGCGAGGGTCTTGTGCTTGCGGCAGTACTCCGTGACAGAGAGATCGCCTTGAACAATGCTCCGGAACTCGGCCTCGAGGTATATCGCACGAGTCTCTTTGTTGTTGCAGAAGATCGACTCGGCTTGAAGCCAAAGATCCCGGGCAGACTGCTCCGGCTCCATGATGATGTCGCTGGAGATGGAGCAGTACATGGCCGTGAGGATGGCGAAGTCGTCTTGCGCCCAGATGGCGGGGTCGATGTCGGCAGGGGCGGTGCCGAGGACGTGCGGAAGAAGACCGAACTTGCCGAGGAACGCGGTGAAGGTGCGCCAACGCGAGAAGTTGGACGTCTTGAGGTCGAGGACGACAGGGACATGGGCCTTGACGCTGGCGACACCGAGGGAGCCGGCCATCTGCGGAGGTGGAGAGACGGCGAGGACTCTGTTCGCGTCAGCAGCGGCGGTAGCAGCAGTAGACAAACGCGAAGTTCTGATCAACTGATGGTGGTATTAATTTTAAGGTGGTCTTTTTCGTAGTCTTTTTATTGTTAATCAAACTGTATATTTTGTAATTCATAGTCGTCTTACAAACTCTGCAAATACTGTAATAATTGGTTGTAGCTTCTTCGAAGTAAAGACTGAAATTAATTTTATTATCTAAAAAATTATATTAATTAATCTGGTCCCACCTCTCTCTCACAACTTCTCGAAATTATTCCTATAGCTTAGCTCTTGTTTTTGTCGCTGGTGATTACTCTCTCCTAGCCTTTTTCTTTGCCACGTCAGATTTCATGCACTAGCGCTAGCGATTCAATGCTCCGTTGGAGGAGGCCTTACGAAGCAGGTGCAGTTTAGTTATTTATCCTTTGGAATGTTAAAAAAATCACTCATTTTGCATATTAACCTAAGTATTTTTATATCCACTTACAATCAACATAGTCGTGCAATGCTTATTAGCGATCAACAATGAGTTTATTTTATATCGGTTTTACTAAATCATCCTCTGAGGGTGAAAAGTTTGAGTTAATCATGGGAAATAATCTTCCGGTATCTGGGCGTAGAGTTCCAGCCAGAACTTACTATCCGACCCTAGAACTTCAGTATTGGGACAGAGAGCCCCATCCAAAACTTCTAAGTTGGAACCTGAACTTCTGGAAAGAGTTTAGTTTGATTTTACAATAGATTTGAAAGCCATATTTGAAGGGCTTTTAACCTAGCTAGTACACCATCCCCCCATCAAGGGCTAAGGCTGATTGAATCCAATGGCCAATCAACCTATATACTCAAATATTGGGAAAACAACTACGTGAGTTCTATTGGATAATATTGGAAAGATTAAAAAGGTTTTGAGTAGGAAACGGTGACGTGTAACCTATTCTCACCTGTAAATCCATGTCGTCATTTTCTATATATTCAAATATTCAAAACCTTTACAGATTAGAGCTTCGCTCCGGTGCTCCTACTGACAGTATAAAAATAATATGGATTGTTAGATCCATAATTTTTTTTAAGTAGAAATTTAGAGGGGTCGATCGTCTAAGGAAAAAAGATCGTGAAGCGGTAAAATTATAATTTTGTATCTTCATCCGAGTGATGCTCCCACCGAAATCACATCTAATGCGCCTCCACCGTCGCCATCAACGTTGAATCGTGGCCAAACGATCCACCGTTCATTTTGATGGAATGAAGTCGATCGGATCCGGCGTCTTCTAATGTTTCATGAAGGAGATCGAAAACCACTATTTACTCATTAGTAAATGACTAATATGTCCTTTCAAATGAACGAATTATATTATTTCTATTGACAGTATAATATTGCCAGTATGGAATATCGGAGCGTTCCTCTACAGATTATATTAAATGAAGCACTAAATCGTCGTTCAGCTTTTATCTCTATGAGGTAAGAGAACACTCTCGGCCTCAAATCTTTTCCAGCCAACTTAGGAGTTATCGACATGTACTGCTTGCTCCGACATGATCCCTCCTAGATGAGTGTTCAGCGTATTTACCCATACTAAATGTCTAATAATTTTTGGCTTATCTACACCGACGTCTTCAACTCTTTATGCGTTGTTGCAGGTTGTCCAAGAGGTGCTTGATGTGTCTTTGGCGTGAGGCACGTTTTTGCATCAACAACTAACTTTATACGTGGATGTGCATTGCTATGTATCTAAGGAAGGTTAGCATCCGCTTACTTGGTATAGCAAACAATTAACATCGCATATGTTGTACAGGGACGTCTCTGGGAATTTGGGGCCTCGATACAAGATGCAAATTGGGCCCTAAAATCTCGTCGACTGCCCTTGCCTTGCTCGGCATGTATGGTTGCTCGATCTGCCGCTTCTACATCCACATTGTCGGGAGTGGTATTAAGGTAGGCCCTTGGACAATCGATCAATCGAAATGACAAGATCGCGCCGGCTTCGCTTCTCTCCTCATGATCTCCACTCGATGGGCCGCAACGATCGGCAAGTCTCGTTTCCGCGCTTTGCACACATGCCTTCCGCTTGATGGGTTGCAGCACTCGGCAGACTTCATGCCTCGCTGTCTCCACCTAAACCAAGTGTTCAACCTCCTCGAGTGGGCCAGGTATCATATATATCTAATGGGCCTATATTATATGGGGTTGGGGGGGGGGGGGAAGGGGGGCAAAAAATTGAGTGTTCATGTGTGGTCGCCAATCTCACACAACCCTATGGACGGATCTGCTATTGTACAAAGATTTGCTCATCCAACTAAATTGTGTTCATGTCAAAAGCCATGGCATCCCATGATGTATTTTACTCGCAAATAAACGGTAAAACCGCTTCACTCTAGATAAAAGCCAGTAGTTGCAAGATAAAAAGAGATGGGACAAGCACTAAGGTTTCAAGTAGCCTTTGAGGATTAGAATCTACCAATAACCAAGATTATCTCTGCCTGTCACATATGATTAATCCATCGCAAGGACAAAGAATTAGCAAAAGGAAACGCATAGCAGATAACTAAAACTAACATGATGACGAGCCCGTAGGCCCCACCACAACGGCAGCAACCACAAATGAAATTGGCCACGGGGTCAAGGGCTATGCGTACGTGCAAAGCGGCCGGTAATGTGCAATGCCGACATGGCAAACGTAATAGAACGATCGCTTTATATCTTGGCGAAAAGAATGCCCCCAAATCTTCCCATCTTTTGCAGCCGGTCCATGCAAATATGCAATGCATCGTACCCTCTTCCCTTTCTTTAGCACACTACAACTTGACTTCTTTTCTACCTTTGCTTGACAATTGACATGGCATTGACATGACGCGCGCAGCCGTCGCCACATGAGCTCACCACCACTATACATAGTGCACGACACACATACGTACGTATACCACCGTACGATACGAATGGTATGCATGATGGGAATACGTTGGTGAAAATAGCTAGATATATACGGTGTGTGCTCAACTTTGGGTATAATTTGGTGCCCCCAAGGCTGCAATGCATGCGTTCGGTTTCATGTGTAGAGGAATTGGAATCTCACTGCATGATCGATGAATCCTACTGGAAACAAATCCACGTGAATTATTCGAAACACATGAAGGCTTCGCTCTATCACTCAAAAAGCTCTAATGTTGTTTATGAGTTGAGTGCATGTGTTTGGATGGCTTGCGAGAAGAATACAGGAGTTTTAAGATTATATTGTACTTATATATAAGAAATTAATGAGAGAACGACTTAGTTTGCATTGGGCTTATAAAAAAAATTAAGAAACCAATGAAGCACATATGTAAAGCCCTATGGGATTGAGGCATAGAGCTCGTTCCTTTGGAATTTGCCATGTTCAACTCCTATGATCCAAAGGACCTCTAGGAAAAATCCTTGACCAAAGTCCTACATCTATAAAAATACTCCAATTGAAAGTGTGGCTTGCCACACTTTTTATGACCTACAAATTATAAGCTACAACTATGAAAAATTTAGATTTCGAATACAACAGTGCACGGTATAAGCTAGAACCCTTACAAAGTGTGATAAGCGATAACTCTACAATAAATTATACATACAAACACATAGTTAAGAAAATGCAACATGACTAATTTACAGCGAGGCTTCTAACCAAACAACCCCTAATTTGTACATGGGCTGCTACCACGTCGGAATCGAGATGACTTGGCGCCGCATTGGACTCCACCTCAACAGCATTTGCCCATTCATTCCCCATTGACTTCAGGTACGTGCAATGGTTCAGGTTCAAGTGAAACAGTAGAGGCTCGCAAAAAACATGTATACACACGCACAAAGCAGCTGGGTCACTGGGTATAGGACTGTACTACTGTAGGGTTAGCCACTTTTTCAGCACCTCATGCATGCAGGATTTGATCCCTTCCCTACTGGACCAAAGCATCCAAGAACACAGGGATTCGTATCATCCATGATTCATCACAGAAACAGCCTAGTGTAGTTGATGACTGTTCCGAGGTCAAATCTTTCATCCCATTTCTCCTCCTTGGCAAGCAAAGTATATATGTTTGCAGAGAGACAGACACGCAGACAGACAGAGAATGAATTAAAGAAAGAAGCAAATGCAAAGTTGGGGAGACCAGACCATTGCTGGGCTTTGGCAATGCCAATGTAGTACGAGAACAGTGGAAGGTGACGCCCTGACGCCTATCTATCCATTCCTTGTCCTCCTCCTCTGCTTTTTGTTCTTGCAATTGAGAAGATCAGAAGAGATGATGAACAAGAAAAAGGCCTGAAAAAAAGTATACAAGGCGACGACGAAGAAAAAGAGGCCATTGGATTTGGAGAGATGAGACCAGAGATGGTAGCTAGTGGTCTGATCTCTTATCCGATATAAGTGTAGATCACCTTGTACGCTTTACACGGCAGCAGAATTGTGTGTGCCGAGGTTGGCTGCTTCTTCAGGTTGGTGCACCGATCATTCGTGTTCATCGTTCTGTTTCTTTTGCTTCTGCCTGAAGAAAATCAAATCGTCTGATAGATCCTCTCCATTGGCCATTTGGTCTGCAGCGATTGATTGATTGATCAGACAAAATAAATGGCCGGAATTGGCGCCAGGTTTAGTTGGATGGAATGGATACCTGAAACTCTGAAAGCCCATTCTTGGGTTACACATTAAAGATCAAACATTCTGTATTAGTTTAATTTAGTGTCTTGGATTTGATTCAAGTGGTGTGTAGAGTCACCAGCATTACGATTATGCCCCATATCTGAACCTAGCTACCAGCTACCTGCGTATGATTCAACTAACTTAGCTAAGCACATGTCTATCTGAAAACATTATTCTCGTTGCATGTTGGAGTAATAAGAAATTAAGAATGGGAGAAAATAAACCATACTCCCTCCGTCCTAAAAAAACAGAATTCTTGGTTTGAATCTGGACATACTCTATGTCCAGATTCAAACCCAGGAATTCACTTTTTTTAGGACGGAGAGAGTACTTTTTAGATAATGGAAGATTTTTATTGATCTCAGTTAATTACATCAAGGTGATACTATTAATCTGAGAACTTTTTCGGCCTCTGCATAACTAACTAAAACTAAGATACACACAACTAAACTCATCGATTCCCAACAAAAAGAGAACTAGACTGAACTAGAGTTTCACGCCCGTGTCGTCTGCCCCAAGGGCGACCTAGGCGGCGACCCACACTGCCCATCCTCCCTCTTCCCCTCCCCCACCTCGCCGCCGTCGGAGCAACCGCTGGAAAAGTTGGCCAGTTGCAAGGATGGTGGTGGCTGAGCCCCTTCTCTCCTTTCCCATGACTCGTTGACAACTTGGGGGCGCCGTTAGGGTCCGTTGGAGGTGGCTCCGGCCAAATCCACGCCATTCGTGGCCGCATCTGGCATGGAGAGGTCGGCTCTGACCAGATCCATGCCAGCCGCTGGCAGATCTGTCGTGCGATGGCTCTCGCACCGGATGGTCGTTGGAGCACCGTCGAGTTGCACGTGCTCGCACTAGAGGGCTGGCCAACTAGTGGGGTGATGATGATGACGCGCGTGGAGTGCCCCCGCTAGGGGAGAGGTCAGACGACGGGGGGACGCCGGCAGCAACATGCTGCGTGTGCCCACGTTGAGAGTGTCGGCCAGCAGGGCGACGACTATGATGTGGGCAGGGTGCGCGTGCTGGAGGAGAGGCCGGCCGGCGGGGAAACGTTGGCGGCGGCGGGCTGGGCAACCAGCGAGGTGGTTGGCGGCTTCGCAGCCGCTGGCCCACCATCTTCTTGCTGGAGGTCGTTGGTTTGCGGCCTCCATGGCTGGTCGCTATGTGGGCTGTCCAAGTCGTTTACCGCCGGATTTGGCACGTTTCGCGCAGATCTGGCTGCATGACATCGCTTGCAGTGGCAGCGGGTCATCCTCTTTCGTTGGCTGGGCCTTCTTCCTCCTTGAGCTCCTCCCCTTCTTGGCTGTCTCTGGTCATAGGGAGCTCCTTAGGTGCGAATGAAGATCTTGGGGTCAAGGCGGAAGACTTTGTTGCCAATGTGTAGTAGTGGGCGGTGGCGGACACTACCTCCTGCCCATGGGGGGTGATGAAGGTGAGGCATGGGAGAGCCCCTCCAGTCGCCGTCAAGCAGCAGGGGAGGTCGTGGTCGTCTTGTCATGCAGCTTTGACGGTTGAGGTCGTGCCCACGGTGGTTCTAAAGCCGTGCGGTGGTTGGCTGGCGGAGGGGCGCCGAGGCAACGGATGCCTTGTGCTGGCGGTTTGGTGGTCGATGGGGTTGTGTCAACCTGGAAGCTGGCAGGCTCTAGGCGAAAGTCTAGCCCAATCTTAGGCCGGCAGTGGCGATGTCCTTGACGCCGTAACGTCTCGAGGGTGTTTTCGAGGTGTCTCCGTTCCTCTCAATTCTCTGGGTGAAAAACCTTGTCTTTTTTATAGACAACGACGACGTTCTGACGTCGTAATCTTACCGGGTACGTTGTTTGGAAGGTTGGGGTTGGTAGGCTTTTAGGTCTAGTTTCTTTTCGGTTGTTGCAGTTGTCTTGATGCTAGGCTTCCTCCTCTTGTTGTGTTGGTGGTGTTGGCACAAGGCGTGGCTTGTTTTCCTTTTTTCTATCTATATCCTCCAGGGCTATATACTTGTAATACATTACTTTTCTTAATACAAATGATACACAATTCTTTTGCGTATTAAAAAAAATTCCCAACAAAAGAACATACATTTTATTCTAACTCCAAATGGAAACATTATCACCCATATATGCGAGATGATTTTTTTGGGTCCTGCATAAGGTAATAACCGTTGAAGCTACAGGTTGTAACCGACAGGACCGAATTGGCGCGTCATGTAACTATACTCGACTTATTATTACAGGTTGGGAAGATATCATTTTCACGTGAAAGGTAAAGCACAGTGCATTGCTGAATATCTAGCATGAGCTTTTATTGTTACTTAGCTACCATTACACGGTGGAAAGCTGCAGAGGTAGCTTTCGATCGCTAGAGCCATCTCGCTCGCTGCGTCGTCGTTAACGATGGCCGACTGGATTAATTGCAGAAGTGTTCAAAGTATCTAGCTGCTGCTACCTCCAGAACACACAGAAAGCAGCAGATCTATCTAATCTAACGATTGATCCATCACTGCTGATTAGTGCAACGCCGACTCTTCCTGAAAATGACGCGTACCGCTGTTATGTCGTGACAGTAATGTTTTCTTTCAAAGGAGGGTTTTTTTTATGGCAACTACGGAGGGTCTTGGCCAGCTTGAACTTTATATAAGTATCAATTACAATACAATCATTAGATGTACACTGGGGGTGGGGACGGAAAGGATGGAAGGAAATCATTACATTTGTTTGAGTATGCTGTACTAAGTTCGCGAAGGTGACATCGAGTCTGTAGATTGGGGGTACGGTAGGACCAAAAGAAGAAGGTCATCTGCACAATGTTTGGCGGTTGTCTTGACATGTTTATCAATACCGTTGAAGATTTTGGTATTGTGGCATTTCCATATATTCCATAGCACGCAGAGGAGCAAGGTGCAGTGTGCTGAAGTTGTTGTGGTGGTGGTGACGGTTGGGGCTCGTTGTTACCATAGGGATTACAGATGCGGTAGGTTGTAGATGATGTTTCCGTCAAAACCTAAAAAGGTCCAGATGGTGTGTGCTTTATGGCAGCGGAGGAAGAGATGTTCAGGGCTTTCTGTGGAAGAGCAGCGGGGACATTGATTGGAGCTGGCGATGCCGCATTATTTGAAGGTTGTCCAGAGGAAGATTTTGCACTTAGTTGGAGCGATGTTGGCCCATACGCGGGTGGCATGAGACCATGGCGGGGTTTGGAGGAAGGCCTTGAAAGGAGGATCGTGAGTCGTGACAGTAATATCGCCCGTATATTTTCTAGGAGTGCCTGAATAGTCAGTTCTGCAGAAAATTCAACCGAATTGGATAAAATTTGCACCAGAAGAGAGGTACTGCAAATTTCAGAACCTGAAAGTCTGAAACTCGTGATATGAAAAACTCTGAATTAGTACCGGTGATCACATTTTCGTGGGATTTAATCTTAGACAGTAAAGCACGTATATACGCTACGCAGGGAGGCCTCCAATCTCTTTAGAAGTGTTCTATGTACACACCCATTTGAATGTGGTGTGTGTGAGGAAGGTTGTTAAAATCGTGATTTTGAACCGGAATCGGATTCGCTAAGGAGGATAACAATCAACAATTGTATAACGGTATACATAAAAATCGTAAAATTGTACTTCCTCCGTCCCATATTGTATGTGATTTTAACTTTCTGATTACTACATTTGACCACTCGTCTTATTAAAAAAATAAAATATTATTTGTTTATTTTATTATTTACTTTATTATCTAGAGTACTTTAAGTATGACTTATCAATTTTTCGATTTGCACTAAATTTTTAAATAAGACGAATGTTTAAATATTGTAAATGAATAATTCCAATCCTTTATATTATTGGACGGAGGGAATAGTATACTCGTAAAATTGAGCCCCTTACTATTTAGGATTGTAAAATCGTCCGACAAATTCGAGATTTTGACAACCTTGCGTGTGAGTGGGGAAAAAAACTCTGAACCGAAAACCATGCAGAACCTGTCGTTTCTCCTCGTCTTCTGCAGCAGCAGAAAACGGAAGCTGGAGATCAGTCGGCTCGTTTCCTCATCGATCTTGCTTGGCCACATTCGTCATGCATGGATGGACCTACCTTGAACGATCCTGCAAACCGACGAATCACGCACAAACGAAGACACAAGCAAAAACACGACAAGCAACACGACGGAACAAAACAAAAGCAAGCGACCGCCACGCCCCAAAATGCAGCAGCAGCAACGGAGGAGGTCACCTCTCAAAAAAAATCGATCGATCGATGGCGAGTGATCACCAGTTTCGCATCGTTATTGCGCCGAGAAAACGAAAGGATCGATGAACGGATGGGCCAAAGGGACCAACAAATGGCAGGGGTCGTCTTCTACGACTCTACCCCCTCTCCTCTGCTGCCTCTTTCTTCCTTTCCCAGAAAAAAAAAGAAAATTTCATTTCGTTTCAATCCCAACTTCCCAAGTACACCACTCTGTTTCTGTTTCTTCCTTTTGGTTGTTTTCTTTTTTCTTCTGAGCAAAAAAAGAAAAGGTAAAACAAAAGGCGAATGGAATATGTGAAATGGGAGGGAAAGTAGTAAACTCCTCTATGATTGCTGACGTCATCACGAGTTTATAAATTGGCCAGGTGTGCAAGCAAGAAATCCTACACAAACTGCACAATCCAACCCCTACCCTCACCTTGCTCCCACTCTGCACTCAGCTCATGTGTAGTGGTAGTCACTAACTTCTTCTCATCCCTAACCACCAGCTTGCCTTTTATGGTTAGCTGACTCTGCCATTTCAAGAACATACCGGCCGCTCTTGCCATAATTGATCATTTCTTGTCTACCCTTGCTCCAAAAACAAACACATACATAAAACAGTAACACACATTTGAATTTGTATTCGTATATTCAGTTCAGAATTCATCGCTCCCGGCGCAAAAATGGCTTCTTCGACGGCAACTACTTCTCTAATTCTTATCATTTTATCATTCTTTCAAGGTACCGAGCTTGTCAATGGCGAATTGATCGATCCTGCATCTTGATCTTGGTTCTTCAATTCTGTTGCAGCTGACCATGGTTTGATCATGTTGTGTGTGCAGGATTGGCCGACGGCGTGACGTTCACGTTCACGAACAGATGCCGCGGCACGGTGTGGCCGGGGATTCTCTCCAATTCGGGGAGCTCGTCGTTGGGGACGACGGGGTTCGCGCTGGCCGCCGGCGAGACGAAATCCCTGACAGCGCCGTCAGGATGGTCGGGTAGATTCTGGGCGCGGACGGGCTGTAACTTCGACCCGTCAGGAAAGGGCACATGCGCGACGGGCGACTGCGGGTCAGGAGAGGTGGAGTGTCACGGAGCCGGCGCCGCGCCACCGGCGACGCTGATCGAATTCACCCTCGACGGCAGCGGCGGGAAGGACTACTATGACGTCAGCCTCGTTGACGGCTACAACCTCCCCGTCGTCGTCGAATCGGCATCCCCGTCGGCGAAATGCCCCGTGACGGGATGCGTCGTGAATTTGAACGAGAGGTGCCCAGCAGAGCTGAGGGCTGGGCTCGACGGTCAGGCTTGCCGGAGCGCGTGCGAGGCGTTCGGGACGCCGGAGTATTGCTGCAGTGGGGAATACGGGAACCCGGACACGTGTCACCCGTCGGTGTACTCGCAGATGTTCAAGACGGCGTGCCCTAGGTCGTACAGCTACGCGTATGATGATGCCACGTCGACGTTTACCTGCTCCGGCACCGACTACTCCATCACTTTTTGCCCTCGCCCCGGCAACCCCAACAGGTCGGCAACATTTTAAGATTTTTACCTGTTGTTCACTTTACTTTTGTGAATGCATTGGCATATCTGAATTTTGACTGCATCTGTTGACACTTACTAACTCGTCTCAAAAGGAAGTTATTCCTAATTCAGTGTGTGTCTAGTGAGAAATTGCTTTATTTTGGAGCGGCGGTAGTACCTAACTCTGGGTTGGAGTATTTTACTGTCGTTGAGGAGGTATCGAGAAAACAGAACAAATTTTATTTACAAAATTTTGTCATATTAAACAGTTTTTTTGGGGAACACATCAAGCAGTTCACCTGTCTTTCTACAAAAAGAATTATTTTCATTTGTCAACGTAATATTGACTTCTGATTGAGCAGATTACGCTTAATGGACTTGATGATGTAGATGCTGGATTGATTTCCAACATCGAAAAAATCGTGAAGTTTAGGTACAGTGAGCGTGCGGTGGCAAAGGCCATGGACGGACATAATGGCTGGAGAATATGAGCATCTTACAGATTACTTAGAAAATACATTTTTGACAAAAGAAGCATCAAACTGAGATGGAGAAAGGAGTGTGGGTGAGAGAGACAAGGATAAGCTGTGAGAGAAAAGAGTCTGTGCTAGCTGCTTTAAATTGTTCTCCTCTCTTCTTTTGCCGCCTTCAACTTTGTTCCTTCCCCACCTTGTATGGTCATCAGTCCCCGCCATTGCTAGTGGCTGTCGAGCTTAAAGCTGCACTTGCCTAACTGGACAAAAATCACCTAAAAATCAAGAAAAAAAAAGCTTGGAATCTATCAGACTCGCTAGCATCCTTGATTCTTGCATATGTTGCATCATGATTGATATATCATTGATCTTTAGTTCATGAGCATATATGTGTCATTCTGAATTTCTGATCAGACCATGCTGATGACATCTCTGAATCTCTGCAGCCAGAAATCAAGCAATGATCCGTCGCCGAGGCCGAAGGATCCGCAGCTTGAAGATGACTCATGGCTGGCGAGTTTGGCCACCGGTGAGGTCGATGGTGCGTCGATGGCGTCGACATCGTTGTTGCTACAAGCCACATTAGCAGTTGCAGTAATGGCTTTGCTTGTACTGCACTAGCTAAGATTAAATTGGATTAGGAGAAGACCTGATGTGGCAACTGGCAAGAGGATGGATATTCTTGATCGATTGGAGTGGCTCAAGTTGCTTTCCGATTTTAAAAACAAGATTGGAGCAGTAGGATGAGGACGTGAAGCGATATTCTTTAGACCTTTTGCTTGTGGATAGAGGGACTGACATGGTGGCAACTATAGCTGTGGAGATTCTAGTGCTATTGTGACGGTGTCACCGTGTCAGACAACAAGCTAGCACTCTCTGCAATAGTTTTCTGCTTTCAGAAAACTTGTTACTCTAGTTCCTTCTTGTGTATACATTTTTTTATTCATCTATATATATTTTTTGCTCCCACCTTTCTCTTATTGCCAAATGCTGTATTCTAAGTGAAGAGGTATAGTAAAATTTTATCACCTGTTATCAGTCTCATGAGTTGGTTTTGCCTTTCTGAAAGTTGGAAGTATGGATGGTAATTGATGTTTTGACAATCCTCAAGCATTTTTCCACTCAAAAAAAAAAAATCCTCAAGCATTTTCATGATCATGTATTAACTTTAGTGACTGTAGTCCACACTTGACACATGCTGTCCTCAGAAAGCGTTTTTCCCACATAAGCTACCAGTCATCACAATTGTCATGTCTTCTCATTACTCTGTGGACACTGATGGTGGTACTGGCAACAGATTACTATGAACAGTATGTTGGAGTAAGGCCGAAGGTTTTTGACTTCTGCGCGTTTATGAACATAAAAATCTTCTTTTCATTATTTTTGAAAAGACTGGGATGTAAATGATAGTGTAATTGAGTGATAACCACAGATTCCTTCTGATGATGAGAGGAAAGTTCTCTCGAAAAAAAAAAGCGAAGATATGGTGATTCAGAGCAAAATAAAACAGGGGATAGATCTTAAAAAGGTTTTGGATGGCCCTCAAAGATATGGCCATTAGAAGAAAAAGGAGAATTTTCTACTGATAAACCATAAAGTGAACTTTTTAGATAGCTCATTAAAGAAGAAGAGAGCAGTCTCCTGATTGCACATATTGTAGAAGACAGCAGAGTCAGAGCTCTGTATATAGAGCGTTTTTTTATCTTTCAGCTATGCTCAACATCCCTGTTGTTAACAAATCATTTGAAATCCCAGCTTTCCTTGGTACAAACTTCGGCCGGGGTCCGGTGAAAAAAAAAAGCTCAGTGAAGTAAGCAATTCCCAACTCAATATTAACGGTAAAACAATTAGGCCTCAGAAGTAATTAGAAAGCTATTACTGCACCTGTAGAACAGATACAAGGAGAAAAAAAAACTAAGTAATGCGTACTACGGAGTAGTTCAGAAGTGCAAGAATTGTGTTCAGAAGAGAGCACTAAGCACCTTTTTTTGAAAGAAGATGTACTAAGCAGAAATCAAATTGCCGACTTGAGTAAAATTTCACCAACCTCATATCATCCATCTTGAGTTCTTTTCAATATTTGATGATAATGCATATCTGACCAACTTCATTGTAGACTTGCAGTGATGCTCGAATTGACAGCCTTGAACAAAAAAATAACAGTTCGATAGTTCTTATTTACATGCAATATCCCTATTCACTGGTAGGCGAATAAAAATTCTACTTCTAAAGTCTAACATAATATTGCAGCATATCATGAGAATGTGACAACAGGGCAAGCCTTAGAAGTCTTTTCTTTAAGTGATCAATCTGAATTGACAACCATACAATCCTTGGAAGTCAATTATAGATGGGCAATATTAATGCCCTGAATAAAAACAATGAACCAGTGATAGATGACATTTGGCCCCCACAAAAATTGGTGCCTTCTTTTTCTACCTCTTTTTTCTGTATAAAAAAATTCCTACTTTTTATGGAACCTCAGCTCAGCTTGGCACATTGATGCCTGGATCGAATCGCCCTGCATAAATATATCTCTGCTTCAGCTACAATGCTCTTGGGAATTGGGGGGCATTTTTTTTAAAAAAAAAAATACTTTCTTTGCTTTTACAGTTTTTCCAGGCAAAAGAAGCAGATTCCGTTCAGTTCATACTGCGACTGCAAAATTAAGCAAGAGACACTGCTGGATGCAAAATGGAAGGGCAATATATTATGGAAATTGTACCAAATATACTGTAGAAAATCATTGCCATTTGTCACTGTATTAGTTGCTTTGGGTCATCCTATTGGGGAATAAAAAAAAGCTAAGATTGCATGCAGATGCTATTGTGCAGTCATAACAGCAACTGCTGGTGATCTGTCAGTCAGGCAAAAACCCATCTGTATGATTCTGTTCAGTTCCTTACATATAATGGTTAATTAAAATTTTCAGAGTATTGCATGTAAAGTTGGTAGGAATAAACCAGTTAGGTGTAGATGATACAGGAGGTGGCACCTGGCTTCCTTCCCTTTCAGAAACAGCTCTACCTAGATATGGATCAATGAGGAATAGAACAAAAATGCTTGTATTAGTGAAGTGGACGCTTAGTCTTCATTGCATGGAGTGATCAAACCTGATATACTTTAAGAACTCTTTTACAGTGCTTGGAAGGTACCATAGATACCTTCCCAGGCAATTAACATCCATCGTTCGTTTCTAAAGGGCAAACTAGGAAACGAAAAATTAACAAAGGATAGATTAGTATTTCCTGTTCGATGATTCACTACGGGCGCCGTGGGCGCAGGCGTTGCGATAGATCGTCAGTTCGTCACTCTGCTGGTGTGGGCGTAACCAAGAGTGAGTAGAAACCGGAGGAGCAGGGAGAGGCGCGGTGTGGGCGTATACGGCGACGAGCAAGGGCGTGGCGGCATAGCAGAGTCCGTCAATGGAAAGCAAGGGCGTGACGGCGAGGCCATGTCCGGCGACGGCGATTGACGGGCACAGAGCCGTCGGCCGGCGTGGAGATCCGTTGCTAGGGAGCAGAGCAGAGATTTGCTTCGTCAATGCGTGAAGTCACATTGATCGAATGTGGCTTTCAGTTTTAAAATATCAGAGAGTTTTCAGCTAGCTCTGGACTCGTTAATTAATCCATTGATTGAAATTGCTTGTGGCAAAAGGTGAATTCTGCAATAACGCTTTGGAATTTTGGATCGCTTTTTAGATTAACACCCAGAATTTTGAGTTCTGCAAGAACGTTCTTCAAACCTGAATACACCATGCTGTAGTACCACTGCAATTCTGAGAGTATGATCATTGTTTCCGGGTTTAAATATGCGGTTGTGATGTTTTTCTATTTGATGTTGGGAAAGTATCACGCTCGGCTCAACACCTTACGACGCTCCTGCTCCGTTCCGCGCGTCAGACCATCCCTCGTCGCAGCGTCGTCGGAACTCCGTCAATGGCCCCCTTGATGCAAAAAAAAATAAGGTTGATTGATGAGCCGTCACTCGTAGATTGATTAAGGATTGTACTGATTTTCCCTTAATTGGTTAGATTGGCAATTACCCATGTACCCTTCCATTCAACGGTGAACTTAATACCTGGCCCATATTTTTAGTACCTTTCTTTTTGCCTGAACGGCTGAAGGATTAGCCATCCAATTTCATTAAGATTGTGGGAGAAAAAGTTTTTAAACAGAAAAGATACAGTTCATCTGACGGTATGAACGGTATGCCATCGATTTCAAGGAGAGGGTATGCCCTCTCAGCACTAGCTAGAACAAATAGCCATAGTTTTACATAAAACTAGCAGAAGACAAGGCAAAGTTAATCGTCATCTTTGAAGATTCCTGCTGCCTTCCATTGGATCACCTCCTCTTTGATGTCTTGCACCAGTTGGTTAGCTGTTCTGGAAGAATGATTGAAGATTCTAGCATTTCTCTTTTTCCAAATCATCCTTTAATACCTTTCTATCAATACCTTCTGTTCTAGTACGTCAGATTATAAACAATCGAGGGTCCAAATTAATTCCAAACACTGTAGCGCCTCTCATAATTTAAAAGGCCATATGCTCAGTTTCAAAAAGAGGATCAATATGCAGCAGGTTGACAGAAATCTGTATCCTTCCCTTATTTGTGTATAAAATAGAGTATTATTAGTTTGCAGCTATTCAGGAGATACAAAACAGGAAGTAATTATCAGAAAGCCAAGTATACGAAATGTGTTTGCGGCTATTTCGGGAGAAAGGAAATAGAACTACTATGCTCAGAAAAAGTTAATAACTTTATATTCGAAATGTGTCATTGTCTACAACACAATCAACTTATCTTAACCTTGAAGTCAAATCTGCTGAAATGATCTGGAAGGCAACTTCAACGATTTGCTATGTTTCAGCATGTGCTTTTTTGGGCGAAGTACCACTGGCGTACCCTTTTTATTAGAGTAAAATACTAGAGCAATTCGATTTTGGAAATACAGAAGAACAATACCATTTGAGTAAATCCACCGATCTTGTTCATAGAACATGAATCCTTGTATTTGCT
Organism: Leersia perrieri; assembly: GCA_000325765.3. Taxonomy (NCBI): domain Eukaryota; kingdom Viridiplantae; phylum Streptophyta; class Magnoliopsida; order Poales; family Poaceae; genus Leersia; species Leersia perrieri. Next base: position 13,791,767 of record CM002487.1, read on the forward strand.
CTGAATTTACTGGACCTTCAGTCCAGGACGTTTTCGCTGAATCTGAATGCTACTGGTGAAATCTGTGCGGTTGCCTTATTATCTGAATGCTTAATTTGGGGCGGAAGTCAACAGCGGCGTTACTCTGAAAACCAAAATGAGCATTGCCTGCTGACCACTCCCTTTGCTGTTAGTTATCCTAGGCACCAGCATTTTTCTGAAGTAACAGAGCAGCCTTAGCCTTAGGTATCCGAAGTTCCGAACAGCCGTGATGAACACAAACATGAACGTCGTACAAATCCTCTTAAAACCATTAGTTGAGTTCTATGTGTTAGAGTTGATCTCCTCCCGTTAGAACCAACGGCCCAACGGGGATCCTTGACCGCGTCTGATTGGGACGCCCAGCCTTCTCTTAGCTGGTGGGCCCCTGTCACATGCGCCATATAAAAGGGGTGAGGGCCAGGGCGGCACAAGGTACAAGGTTCGCCGCCGCCACCAACCTCACCCACAAAACCCTAGCCGATCTAATAGCGGGGGCGCAGCAGTGACAGGAAGCGCCACCACCACGCCCCGACGACATCGATACCGACGCCGGCAACCCCACCGACGCCTGCGACGCCACTGCACCGATCTCCATCGACATCGCGGCCGCACGCCCACGCACGACGACGATAGCCGACGGGCAATCCTCCTCCTCCCGCTCAACCGGTAACCCTAATCCGCCCTTTCCATATGTTCTAGGTGATCTACCCGTTGTTCTTTGCAATAAGATGATGAACCCACCTAGATTCTATGCCTAGTGACCCTAAGATTATTTCCACATTGGTATCAGAGCACCTAGCTCATAGATCTAGAGGTTGGGGATGAAAATCCGAAAGAAACCAAACGGATCCGGTCGGGATCGAAAGGAAAGAAAAGAAAAGTACTAACCCTAAAACTTACCTCGTCGGTCTACCACCGCCGGGGCAAAGGGCACCGTGACGGAGCCAGTCGACGGTGGCGCGCGCACCCGAAGGTGCTCGCGCGCGCCGGCGACGGGGCCCGCGGCGGCACCACCATCTTCTCCCGCGAATGCCGCTCGTCGGCTACCTTCTTGGCCGTGATGGCCGTAGAGAGGGGGGAGAAACAGAGAAGAGAACGGCCGCCGGCCATGGCGCCGGCTGCGAAAGAAAGGAACGGCGGCGATGCAGCCGGCCGGGAGAAAGAAAGAGAACCCTTAGGGTTAGGGTTCCGGCCGGCGCTGCCTGGTTTTAACCGGGTGAGAACGTCGCTCGACCGTCGGATCCATCCGACGGCCGAGATCGACGTGGGCGAGGGCGGCGTGCGCGGCGTGCTCGTGGGCTGATTCGGCGGCCCAGCCGTTGGTTGCTGGCCCCGAGCCCAGCCAGCCGCCGCCGCCTCTCTTACAGGCCGCGCGCGCGTATTAATGGCCTGTGCAGGCCGAGGCGAAAGAAATTGGGCCAAAATGGTGAATTGCGAACGGTAGCTCCCTTTTAATTGATTTTTCAGTCAATTTTTGCATAATTTGTATAGAATTTGCCTCTATAAAAAAATTGAACCAACGGGATAATTTTTTCAGAGAGTAAATAAAAGAGTCTGCTACTGTTTATGAATTTTGTTTAAAGTTTCCGCTGTAAATTGATAAAATTGTTGAAATTGATGCCTTCTAAAATTGAATTTCGAACCAACGGGAGAATTTCAATTTTAGGAATTTTATATTTATGGTATATGATGTTGCTATTTTCTGACCAACGTTGTTAATTGCAATATCATGCTATGTATTATGTCTATTTTCTGCCCAACGGTGATGTAGGCTTACTCCTTAATGGGATGCATAAAAGACATCCCAACCCTGCAAGGGGACAACTACAATGAATGGAAAAGAAAGCTCGACCTTGCATTCATCTTGGGAGAGGTGAATTGGGTGTTAACCACACCCTGTCCTATAGAGCCTGCTGCACTTGTCAGAGGCGACACAGAGTCTAATGCTGACTATGAGAAAAGAGAAAAGGAGAACGCTAACCTTAGACAACTATACATAGTTGAAAAGGCAAAGTGGGCCTCAGCCAACAAAAAATGTATGGCTGTGATAAAGAATACCATTGAGCAGGCTATTGTAGACTCAATCCCAGAGATTGAAAATGTCTCTGAGTACCTAGAAAGGATAAAAAAACCAGTTCATTGGTTCTTCAAAGACTCATGCCAAAAAACTCATAAAGGACCTTGTCACGGACATGTACACTGGAGGTGGCATTAGGGATTTTATCCTTCAGAAGAGTGCACAGAATGCAAGGCTAAAGCAATGGGACTTGAATTTGAAGGAGGACTTTTTGGTTCACTTGATCATGTCGCGATTGCCAAAAGATTTTGATCCTTTCATTCTAAACTACAATGTGCACCCAGAGAACTGTACTTTTGATACCCTCCTTGCACAATGTGTACAAGAGGAGGAGAGAATTAGGCGCAAAAATGGTGGCGTTATCAACTATGTTGGTAGCCCAAAGAAAAAGAGCTATAAACCGTCCTACTCAAAAGACAAACAGCCTCAAAAGTCTCATGGTCAGCACAAACCCCAGCAAAAGCAGTTTACAGTGGCGATAAACCAGTGTCTCTACTGTAAGATGGAAGGACATTTCAAGAGAGACTGTCCTGACTTTTTAAAGATGATAATTGCAAAGAAAGGTGAGAATTTTATTACTTTTGTAAATGAATCCCTGTATATTATTGGTTATTCGAAATCCACTTGGTGGATTGTTTCTGGAGCAACTATTCGTGCCTCCAATTTCTTACAGGGGTTCCATTTGACGAGGACTACGCAAAGAAACGAAAGCACAATAGAGTCGCAAATGGAGTTGAAGTGAAAGTTGAAGCCGTCGGAGATCTCAATCTCAAACTTGATAACGGCTTCATCCTTCCACTTCAAGACGTTTTTTATGTCCCCTCTTTGCATAGAAACTTGATTAGTGTGCCATGTTTGGCAGAAGATGACTATTATTGCTATTTCGATAAAGTACAATGTCACATTATTCATAATGAAGAGTGTGTGGGTCTTGCCTTCCGACGAGACAAACTTTATATGCTGTCTATGCATGAAAGTGTGAATGTTATATGCAATGATGTAAATGATGTGAATGATACAAATGATGTAAATGATGGGTCCTCGTTGTCAAAAGAAAACAAGAAAAGAAAGAGAACTCCTAATGTCTCATCGAAATTGTGGCATTGTTGTTTAGGCCACATTTCGAGGGAGAGAATTGAGAGACTTGTTAAGAATGAAATTCTTCCTCCATTGGAGTTCTCAGATTTAGAACAATGCATAGAATGCATCAAAGGAAAATATGTAAAGCACATTAAAAAAGGTGCAAATAGAAGCACAGGAATATTAGAGATCATTCATACAGATATTTGTGGTCCATTTCCTGTAAAGAGTGTGGATGGTTATGACTCTTTCATAACATTCACAGATGATTACTCCCGATACAGCTATATTTATCCAATTAAAGAAAGGTCGGAAGCATTGGATAAATTTAAGATATTCAAAGCTAAAGTTGAAAATCAACATGATATAAAGATTAGAACAGTAATATCTAACCGTGGGGGAGTACTATGGTCGGCATACTCCTTATGGACAAGTCCCAGAACCTTTTGCAAGGTTTCTAATGAAAAATGGCATAGTCACCCAATATTCTACACCGGGCGAGCCTCAACAGAATGGGGTGGCTAAAAGGCATAACCGTACCTTAATGGATATGGTGTGCAGCATGATGAGCTACTCCACCCTACCATTGGGTTTATGGATGGAGGCGTTAAAAACCGCCGTTCATATTCTCAACAAAGTACCTAGCAAATCGGTGCCCAAAACACCGTATGAGCTGTGGACAGGAAGAGTACCCTCGCTAGCTCACCTCCGTGTGTGGGGGAGTCCTGCAGAGGCTAAAGTATTTAACCCAAACATTGGGAAATTGGATCCCAAAACAGTCAGTTGCCATTTCATTGGCTATCCTGAGAAATCGAAAGGTTATCGTTTCTACTGTCCAAACAGTTATACAAAGTTTGTAGAAACGAGACATGTTATCTTCTTGGAAGACGAAATGATAAGGGGGAGCATGGTAGCTCGAGTGATTGATCTTGAGGAGAAGCGGGAGTGTATACCCACTTCGACGATTCGGGAACCTTTCTTCTCACTACCTATTGATGTTGCGCCTGCAATGCCTGACGTTGCAGCTTCAACACATGTTGTTAGCTCTCCTGTGGTGACAGTGAATAGAAATGAGGAACCTGTCCTTTAGGATCCATCAGAAAGCACTACCACACATGAGGAAGAGCAACAACAGCCTCAGACAGAAGATGTGCCAAATCAGGATACTTCACAAGAGTCTTAAACAGAAAATGTGCCAAATGTAGAGGCCCCTAGAAGGTCTGAAAGATTAAGAAGAAAAGCTATTCCTGATGATTATTAGGTGTATAACATAGAAGAGTCTCATATAGAGGATGATCCCACCTCATATGAAGAGGCCATGAGAAGCGCTTGTTCATCCAAATGGCTAGAAGCCATGGAAGATGAAATGAAATCCATGAAACTAAATAACGTTTGGGATTTAGAAGAAATTCCTAAAGGAGCCAAAACAGTAGGCTGTAAATGGGTCTACAAAACAAAATGTGACTCCAAAGGGAATATAAAAAAGTTTAAAGCGCGACTTGTGGCAAAAGGATTCATACAAAGAGAAGGAATTGATTACAATGAGACGTTTTCTCTGGTCTTTTGTAAAGATTCTTTCAGAATAATAATGGCGCTAGTGGCACATTATGATTTGGAATTACATCAAATGGATGTAAAAACGACATTTCTAAATGGAGATTTAGAAGAAAGAGTCTATATGGCATAACCGAAAGGTTTTGTCATAAAAGGAAAAGAGAATATGGGATGTCGATTAAAGCGATCCATTTATGGGTTAAAACAAGCTGAGACAGTGGTACTTGAAGTTTGATGGAACCATAAAGAAGTTTGGTTTCCAACAAAATGTTGAGGACAACTGCATTTATACAAAGTTCAAGAATGGAAAATTCATTTTCTTGATTCTGTATGTGGATGACATTCTACTGGCAAGTAGTGATGTTAGTCTTCTACAGGAAACAAAAGGTTTCTTGTCCTCAAATTTTGATATGAAAGATCTTGGTGAAGCATCGTATGTTTTGGGCATAGAAATTCACCGAGATAGAAGAAAGTACGCACTAGGATTGTCTCAAAAGGGATATATAGAAAATGTGTTGAAGAAATTTAGCATGTCCAAATGCAATGCCACACCTGCTCCTATAGTGAAGGGCGAAAAATATGGGGAATGACAATGCTCCAGAAATAAGTTCGAGCTCGATGAAATGAAAACAATGCCATATGCTTCGACTGTGGGAAGCCTATAGTATGCACAAGTGTGCACACGCCCTGACCTAGTTTTTGTCATCGGGTTACTTGGCAGATTTCAAAGCAATCTAGGCCCGGAGCACTGGAAATTGGTAAAGAAAATCATGCGTTATGCGCAAGGAATGAAAGGCCTCATGTTGACATATAGAAGATCTGATTCACTCCAAGTAGTGGGTTATTCAGATTCTGATTTTGCCAAAGATAAGACAAAGTCAACATCCGGATACGTGTTCACTCTTGCAGAGGGAGCTATTTCATGGAAAAGCTCTAAACAGACTATCACTACAGGGTCTACAATGTATACCGAATTTATAGCATGTTATGAGGCCACGGTGCAGGTGAACTGGCTAAAGAAGTTCATACCCGGTTTGAGAGTGGTTGACAGTATTGAGAAACCGCTAAAGTTATACTGTGACAATGAACCTGCAGTAATGTACGCTCACAACAATCAGTCAAGTGGTGCTGCCAAACACATTGACATAAAGAACTATGTTGTGAAGGATAAAGTCCGGGATCACACAATAAGTCTCGAGCATATAAGGACTGAAAAGATGCTCGCGAATCCGCTAACGAAAGGCCTACCACCCAATTTGTTCAAGGAACATGTAGCCGGCATGGGTTTAAGGGGAGCCTTACTGTTGAATCCATCGGCGATTGACCGTGACGATGAGACATGCTCTATGCGTTAATTTGTGATGAAATAGAAAAAGGTTAAAAGTAATAGTAAAGAGATCAAGGGGGAGAATGTTAGAGTTGATCTCCTCCTGTTGGGCCCAACGGTCCAACGGGATCCTTGACCGCGCCTGATCGGGGCGCCCAGCCTTCTCTTGGTTGGTGGGCCCCTGTCACCTGCGCCATATAAAAGGGGTGAGGGTCGGGACGGCACAAGGTACAAGGTTCGCCACCGCCACCAACCTCACCCACAAAACCCTAGCCGATCTAACAGCAGGGGCGTAGCAGTGACGGGAAGCGCCACCACCATGCCCCGACAACATCGACACCGACGCCGGCAACCCCACCGACGCCTGCAACGCCACTGCACCGATCTCCGTCGACATCGCGGCCGCACACCCACGCACAACGACGATGGCCAATGGGCAATCCTCCTCCTCCTGCTCAACCGGTAACCCTAATCCGTCCTTTCCATATGTTCTAAGTGATCTATCCGTTGTTTTTTGCAATAAGATGATGAATATGGGTTGTGATTCTAAGATTATTTCCACACTATAGTTTGACAATTTTTTGGTTCTTTTAATAAAAATTAAACGGGAGGAAGCAGAAGGTGCTATAGGAGTAGCGTCCGCGTTTGTGCGTTCAGCATCTTGGTCGTCCTTCCACGGCACTCAAAAATCATCGACGACGACGCCAGCAGCCTTGGCCTCCATTCCGGTGGCATTTCCCCTGCCGCCAAAGCCGCCTCCATCTCGCCCTCGATGATTTTGATCGATGGCGCTTGCGCCAAACTGAAGTCCATCTCGCCGTCGATGTTGCTGATGATGTTCATGATGGTCGATGACGCAGAGTTGAATTTGGCGATGAATGGATGATCAGATCCTCTTCCTCTTTTTCGCGTCCCTACTATTATTTTCCTTCAGGCAGCTTTGGTTGGTTAAGATCACTTCGCCGAGGCCAAATTTTTATAACTCGGAATCTGTTTTCCAACTCGGAATCCGTTTTCCATCTATTCCAAAGAGAGAGAAGAGGGAAAGAGCACTAGAGGAGCGTTGCACAAGACACAAAACTGTGACAGGCCGGATTCGGTCATTTTGGGCTTCCTTTTTTTTTTATGGAAATGTCTTTTGGGCTTTTGACAAGTCCTACACCAATTTCAGCCATGGTCTGGACATAGAAAAGGTTACAAAATTATGTAGAAGTCATCTAATTAAGGACTGTCTGTCAAATCACTTCAAAATCGGACTGTTTCTTTCATAACTTGGTGATGATCATTATCTAAAGAAAATAACCTGGACCAGGGAGCAGAATTAGCATTTATAAGGCCCAGCTTGGAGGATTTCTTTTTTCTTACACTAAAAATGGTCTGCCGAGCTGCAAGAACAAATAGTTAGTTCAAGATCATTTGGTTCTCTCATCTAATTCCTCCATATGGTTTGGTTTCCAGCGCCATACATTCACGGTCCATATGACAAGAGACTAATTGCATAACAATTCATCGTACAGGCTAAATACTATAGTAATACTTAGTAACAATATTCCCAAAAATGGCTTTAATTGATCTTAAGTCATATGACAATATACTAATTGCACAACAATTCCTCGTACAGGCTAATCGAGAATACATTTTCTCAAAGATACACTGACTAAACTGACTACACCGAGAATCACACAAACCCACAATCTGCAGCCTCTCAGTCAGTAGTAGTCAGTACTATTACAGAATTACAGTTTCATACGCAAGGAAAAACATTGCTAGAATCAGCCCCCTAGAAAGCTCCTTGGCAGTACCCTATACCAATTGAATGGACCCATCCAGCTTCTCCAAAAAGAATCAAGACACGGAATCCTCTTATTTGCACAAAATTTACAGAACCTGCACTCGTTGAATCTCGTTGAAGATGCTCAAATCTGTACCATTTTTTCACAGAATAGTACACTCCGTAGCTAACTTACCCTCTGCACCACTGCCGACCTGCTCTGCTTCTTGCTCTCATGGATCTTGGCATACACCCTCTTGGTCCTGAAGCACAGCAAGACATCCAAACCAAACCCGACAACGCAGGCGATCGCCATGACCACGAACACGAGGCGGTAGCAGTGTGCGCCAACACAGGTGTTGCCACCGCCAGGTACCTTGGTGGCTTGTGCGTCGTAGAGGAGGCCAGCAAGAAGGCCAGAGAAGAGGAAGGAGCCCAGGGGTAGGTTGAGAATGAGGATGTTGTAGATGAGGCCATAGTACTTGAGCCCGAACAGTTCAGATGCTGTTGGCACGGTGACTGCCAGGCGGACACCATAGCAGATACCAACCACAACCGAGCCGATGAAGAGGGAGCCTGGCATCCCCAATGCCATCACGATGTAACCCATGGCCATCAGGATTTGCGAAGCTGCATTCCACAGAGGACGTGGAATTGCTCTTGACCTGAAATTTTTTCATGCTCAGAAGGTTAGGAAAAACTTTTCGAGAAATGAGTCATACGCATAGAGAAATGAAATGGATAGTTAAGTCCTAGGCATCGAGTTGCTAGTTTTACATAGATTTGTATCGTACACAAATTTGGTCAGACTAATAATAAGTTGAATTGCTCTTCCAGAATAGGATGATCCAAAAAAATCAATGCAGATAATTTATTTTACCGGTCTGACTAAAGATTGCATGTATGTTATTGCCGAAAACATAAAACATTGCCAAATAAGCATGGCATAGTGACATTATCTTAAAAAAGTAGTGTATTCTTAATCTAACAATGTTTCCATTAGAAGTAATATTCCCCTCAACCATCAAGCTTAATATATGTCAATCTTCACGTAAAGGCGATAAATTGTGAAAAGGCTAGAAGACAATGCTCCGCCAAGCAGCATGCCAGTACCCCCAGTCCCCCACACCCTTTGCACTCTAGTTCTAAAACGGAAGCACCACCTACAAACGATCCATACTAATACTACTATGCACACATACATAAGAACACTATCACAGACAGGTAACATGTACTCTACAGTCTATACATGTGAACTGAGTACACCATAGAGTGTCCACAGCAGTTAGGCGTGGACCACGTTGACCACTGTTCCATTCACTCAATTCATAATGCCTGCAGGCAGTACACCTCAACGCAATAAGCATGTGCATAAGATGCCTTAAGAAGATTAGTTGCCTCTACACTCTACAGTCGCCAAGTTGCAAATTAGTGCAAACCATCCTTCCAAAGGAATTTCTTTAAAAAAAAAAAAAACTATTTCCTCCTACGCTTTCTCCTTTGTTCAGTCTGTCAACTTCATCTATCCCAGGCAGAATGGCAGATGTATCCGAGGGAGTCTGGGAATGCAACAATGATCATAGTATAGTAAGAGTGCGATTTAAAGTGAGCAAGTTGCAAATCGTCGCCCTGTTTATTTCACGGCACCACTACGGATGCCGACATATTTGCACCATCCATCCATTCATCCCCAAATTGGTGGGCTCCAATATTCCGAATCCAACTAAAGAAAATGTCGCTACTAATCCGTGCTACGGAGCTATACGGATGAATGGATGATGGATCAATGGCGACCGTGAGCACTGAGATTTTTGTGGTTAATTTTTAGGTACGGAAAGAGATGAGGGAGAAGGGGAAAAGGGATGAAGACGACGACGTACTTGATGAAATGCTCGGAGATGGTCCCGGAGGCGATGCGGCCGAAGAATCCCCAGATGCTTGTCATGGAGACGAAGAGGGAGACATCGGAGTAGCCCATGGCAACGCCCATCTGCCCCAGGTTGTTCATCACGGCGAGCCCCGTGCCCACCCCCATCAGGAACGACGCGAACATCAGCCAGAAATCCACCGACATCAGCGCCTCCCCGATCGTGTGCTCCTCCCCCAGCACCGGCTTCTCGCCGGGGCCGCGCGATTCCGCCGCCGCGGATTCCTTCCTCGCCGCCGCCGCCGCCGTCTCCTTCGCCAACAGGAGCGGCGCGGACGCGGACTCCTCGACGTCGGCGTTCTCGAGCTTCCTCGCCTTCATCCACGACTTCCACGCCACGTGCGCCGGCACAACGGCGGGGGACGCGAGGAGCACGAGGAGAACGGCGACGAACACGGCCGAGACCACCCCGCCGCCGCCTCCGACGCCGGTGAGGTCGGCGAAGAGGAGGTAGAGCGCGATTGCCACGGCGAGCGTGTTGATCGCCGCGAAGCAACGCCCATCCTCCTCCTCCTCCTCGTTCCCGGCCCCGTCGCCCTCCCCTTCGCGGAGGAACACCATGGCGACGGCGCACACGGCGGCGGGGACGACGGCGAGCATGACGAGAAACCTCGCCGGATCATCCGCGAACAACGCCGAGCACACGTCGGTGAAGATGGCCGTGCTAAGCCCCACATATCCCTTCAGCAATCCGGACACCGGCCCCCTACTCCGGCGGAAATTGCGGATGCAGGTGACGAGAACGGCGGTGTTCATCCATGTGGTGCTATTCCCCCCAAGGCAGAGGAAGACGCACATCTGCCAGTAGGGGAACGGCGCGACGGTGCGGGACACGACGAGCCACTGCGCGCCGTAGCCGAGGAGGCCCTCGAGGGAGCCGATGGCGAGGAGAAGCCAGGTCGGGACGCGGTCGGAGGCGAGGCCGGCGAGGAGGCCGAACGCCTTGCCGACGTCCTTGGCGACGGAGAGGCCGTTGAGCTGCAGCTGGGTGAGCCCCATCAGCGTCTTGATGGAGTCGGAGTAGTTGGAGAAGGTGTAGTTGTTGCCGGAGATGCACTGCACCCACACCGCCGTCACGAGCCCCAGCCATCTCCCCCATCTCGTCCCCGCCATTGCCTCCAGCGCCGCCGCCGCCGCCATGTTTGCCTCAACTCTCAAATCTCAGAATCCTTCTCTGCTCTGCTATGCCGCTAAGGTGTTCGGCGGAATGCGAGGGAGGCGGGGAGCAGGGGCGGCGAGACGTGTCTCTTTCGCGGCGACTGCTTGGTGCTGCGTCAGCTTCTTCTTGTGTTGCTTGGGTATTCGTGCGTGTTTAGCCAGAAAAACCGAGGGGTTTATGGTGGTTGTGAACCTGTGATTATGCTGCTAATTGTAGAGCTGCATGTAAGCAGAAGAGGGGCAAATATGGTTGGGGCTTTATAGGGAACGAAAGGTCGCAACTCGGTATGGTAGCTTGGCTGGGGTCGGGTTGTATGTATGGAGTATGGACTGGATGATGGTTGATTTGAGTAATTTAAGTCGAGATTAGAGCGCGTGCGAATAGGACGTTGATGGCGATTTGGATGGATTCTACTGTGTGTGTTTTTTCAAGGGGAGGGATTTGGGTGATCTTTTTGGTGTTTGATGGAAAGGGAAGAAGATTTTCTCTGATTTAGAAGCCGTGTTTGACTCTTGGGTAAGGAAAAAGTGCATTTTATATTCTGGGCAGGTTGTGCGATGTTTTGGTTCTTATGTCGTGTTGAGTTTGGATGGTCTACGGTACTCCCTCCGTATTTTAATATATGACGTTTTTAACATTAATTTTAATGTTAAAAACGTCATATATTAATGACCCGAGGGAGTACTTGATTAGCCTTTGTTAGAAAAGGATGATGGTGTGACTGAGGGCGGCTGCTGTCAAATTGTGATGTATAAATATCACAAATACTCTGTCCTTGTGAAAAATTCGCAATCTTCACTGATTTATATTGTCATAACATTGAGTCACTGATAAAATGGGAATAAGTATCATTTCTCCACCTATTCTTGTAGAATTGTGAGATCTCAGTATTTGGAGATGGAGATAAGGAGATGAAAAAGGGAGCCAATGTGTAGAAATGGAGATAATATTTTGTTCACTTCATGTGTGTATATATAGATGAGGGATATATGCTGCATGGGCCACGTAATTAGGAGCAATTAGGTGAAAAAGGGGATATCTTAGTATATTCTCCAGCTATATTCTAAATATATTCCTAGATGCACCACCAAGTAATAAGGGTGACTATAGTAGTAAGACATATGCTAGCCAAAACATATTTGCTTATATGTACAAATATGATGTAATAATAAGAAAAGAGTAATTATCTGCATTAAGTACCTATTGCCTTTATACCAATATATAATATTCACTCCTTTCTAAAATACATGACGGCATCGACTTTTAATATAGGTTTGACCATTCCTCTTTTTCAAAAATTTTACGTAATTATTGATTAGTGCTTCGCTATGACTTGTTTTATCAGTAAAGATACCTTAAGCATGACATATATTTTTTGCATATTTAAAAAATAAATATGACAAACCATATAGTAAAAAAGATCAACAGTATCAGACATTTGGAAAGGACGGGAGTAATATATTTCCGTAGGGGGCATAGTTTCTACACATGCTCTAATCGTTTCTTGGATTGAAGTATATAATGAACTATGGTCTATGGAGTTGGCCACTTTTCTTATCCCTACGCAAAATTTATACATGACAACAACTATACTACTTCTGATTTTATTTGTAAGATGTTAGAAAATTAAGCCAACCAACATTATAGATATAAAAAATCAGAGGGAGTACTGGTATTTCACTTCAGAATCTAGGCACTTTATTTCTTTGAACAAGGCTAGGCCGAACATGAATGAAATGGTTCTCAAATGCAGTGGTATTGCCAACTGTGGGCGGTGAACGACAATGACACGGGTGGCCATGTTGCCTACTACCCGGGGTCCGCAACTCCGTGTGGTTGGCTAGCGTATCATGTATTCAAGAGAAAACACTGGCATATTAACATGCCACTGGGGAATGGGGACCCGAATAGTTTTAGTGCAACAGGATTAAAATAAAACACGCAGCAGCGCTCACGCCGGTGTGTCTGTCCGCCCATCAGTTCCTCTTGTTCTTAAGCCCTGAGTAGATTTGCTTTGCTAAATTTAATTAATCCTAGAAACTTTCGCCGGTGGGAGAGTTTGCTAGCTGTGTGTAGAAACATTACAGGAAGCTAGGACGTGTTGAAGCGTGCAAGTATGTATAAGTAAGTTAGATTTGTCTAATTTCCCGCCAAATTGATTTTCTTATGGTCGTTTATTAATGCTCTAGTCTTTGGACCAAAGTTTGCCGCGACCGGCCTGCGCAAGAAATACGCATTTATATATATATGTAACTGTCTTGCATACTCTTGGTGCTGTCCTGAATGATAGGTACTGCACTACAATATGGTTTCAGGACGGCAAATTGGCGAGCAATTTGCGATTAAACCATGGTATTCTTGCAAGTTGTAACAGAAAACTGGTTGCTTCTTCTCCGGATCCAGTATCAGGTCAGCTTTAGTAGGTTTGAGGCGTCAAATGATAATTTTGTTATTCCCCCCTTTCACTTTATACAAGGATACAGTAGATCTTTTTCGAAAAAAGTACATGGCAAAATATTCTTTTTCGAAAAAAGTACAACGCAAACGTTGCATTTGCAAGATAGAATATTTGCGTTACATGTTCCTGTCAAACTAAGTACAGAATATCACAGCGATATAATAGAGTAGTGTGTGCATGTTCATATCAAATTGAATAAATGAAGGTGCCATCAATATCGCTGAACCCAAATAAAAAAACGTAAGCATAAAACTTAATATGTTATTTTTTCTAACTAACATATTGCCTTCTTTTTTAAAAAACGTGGGTTAGCTCAAAAACCAAAATAACGAGCGTCCTATATTAATGGAAGGAAGTAGTAGCATTATGTCTTTATTCACCATTGAAATTTTGATACCGAAGGTTAGTCGTCACTAGTCACTGCATACGCACTCGACAGACCTGATCGCTTACGTGCTACGTGTACAGGTACTGAAGAACCCAGTGACATTTTTTTTCCTTTTTTGTTTTCATGAACCGTGGTCATCTTGTTTGCTTACGCCGACATTTTCCTATTCGCCGTACGTGAAGGAAGCCGCACGAAGCACGCCGCCCGCCACCACCACACCACCCGGTCGGCAGCTGCACGTTACGTTTGCCACCCTTTGTACTTACCAACAAGACGCCCAACTTCCCAACTTCTGGGCTTCCCGTGTGCCGGGCCGTTAATTCGGTCACACCCAGGAGACGCGGAATCCTGCGTGTCGGCCATGGTTTTTCCGGGCAAAACACCGTCGGTTTCGCCGCACCGGCGCCGCGCGCGCGTGATTTACCCGAGAACCAGCCGGCTGGCTATCGGCCATTGGTATCGTGGGGGAAACACACATGCACGGTCGGTTTCGCCGCGGCCGCCGTGAGCTCGTGCATGATTAGCCAAGAACCAGCCGCGCGCGCGTGTTGCATGTTAGGCACGAACCAGCAGGCGGAATAAAACGGTTTGTTCTCATGATTAGCTCCTGGTGTGCCGACCGGGAGCTAGCTGAATCGGACCGCGATTTTGTACGCTTCCTCGCGCGCGGAGATTTCAGCGTCGCGCGGATCGTGCGGCCGATGCTGTTGGTAGCAGTATCTGTTTCGGCAACGTATACAGGTATACCACACAATATAGTCAATTAGTGATATGTCACACCATGACAACTTGGCAGGCACAGGTCGTACACTAATGACTGATACTGACGTCTTCACAAGGGGCCGCGCCAACCGAAATGGAGTGCTAGCGCTGATGAAGAAGCATAAGCCAAATTTGATCAGAGCATGCTTCAAATCTCACAAGTTTAATATGTTTTTATACTAGCAGTAAGAGGATTTCGGGCGTTCTTCAAACAGCCAAACAGGGATAATCATAAATCCTGACGTGAGCAAAAGCGCAGCAGATTTGAGTGTGTTTCCCTTTTTTAGTGAAACGGAAGATCTCAGATTCAGATCACATGGTTGGAAGAATCTGTTGTGCCCGAGGTCAGGCCAAAAGCTACTGATCCAGGATTGTCACCTACTAGCTCTCTGGCTGTTTAGGAGCTGAATCAATCTCTAATACAGAAATTCACAGCCTGTAAAAGTGCAAGAAATATCTAATCGATGAACATATAATATACGAGCCGCAAAGTTTCTCATAAAGAGAGAAAGCGAGTGAACACTGTCTTCTGAAAACCAAAAAAGTACTCCTGCTATTAGTGAAAGCGAGTGATAAGGACGGGAAGTTGGGCACGTATACGAACAGAAGGATACTCCAGATTGCACAGATCACGCCCAGGGTAGGCAAGCACCATCATTTTTCTCGAGAACAAATACCGGCCTTTCGGTATCTGAATAGCCGGGACGAAAACATCAACGATGATGCAAGATCCAGCAGTCATTAGTAGTACAATCCTAGGATGGACCTAGTCAGAATGTCCTTCAGTGAAACAGTAGTATCAGAGATTGTCTGTTTGGATCGAGCAGACATACCCATCTGTAACTTTGTATAAATTGCAATTTGCATTGCTTTGCAATTTTGCGTGCACTCCAAAGTCCAAACACATGCTCTATAGCATGCTGCTACTATAGTTGTTAACTCATGAAAATGCTCTCGCACTCCAAAACTTGTATAGGCAGTACATCAAAAGTAAAAAATGATTCAATACCGTAAGCTTCTCTAGAATGCTCCTCAAATCAGCAGGATTACTTCTAATGAAAAAAAAAACCCCTTAAACTTCAACCTTTTGAGATTCAACTTATACTAAGACCTTGTTTGGATACAGAGATTTTTTTAAGTCCCTGTCACATCGGATGTTTGGATACTAATTAGAAGTATTAAATATAAACTATTAATAAAACCCACCACATACTTTGGACTATTTCGCGACACAAATCTATTGAGCCTAATTAGTCCATGATTAGCTCATGTGATGCTATAGTAAACATTTGCTAATTATAAATTAATTAGACTTAAAAAATCGTTAAACGAATTAGCCTTTATTTATGCAATTAGTTTTATTATCAGTCTATATTTAATACTTCTAATTGACGTGTAAACATCTGATGAGATACGAACCTTAAAAAAAAAAGATCGGATCCCAATAATCTCTAAGTGTAGTAGGAGTATTTTATTTTAATCAATAGGCTTGGAATCACATCAAACCAGAGAATCCTGCACACTGGTTGCCGACTGCCGCGACAAAACTTGCCAATCGCAGTGGAAATACTTCAGGAAACCACATGTAGTAGGAAGCAAATTGCGATGCCACTTCTAAAACCGGTTTTGTTATCAACAAACTGTTGATTACGGTAAAGCACGCCGACTCTACGAGTACGACTATATAATTCAACCATTCAGAAGACGCCGATACGTACGGAGCTATCAGCATCAGCGCCCTGCTTGTAGGCTTGCAGCTTGCATGTCTTATCAATTCGATCGCGACGCGCCATGATAAGCCGCCTGAAATGTCCCCCACTTTGTCCTGCCTTTTACTGTAACCAGCCTGAAAACAACGGTGTTTTTTTTTCTTCTGAGTTCTGACAGACATGTGAACTGTTTGTGACAGCTGCAATTTCGTTGTACTCACAAGATGCTGCCGTGTACTCCGTACCCTCTAACTTGGCTCAATAACCATGCGGTTAATTACCATGGTGAAGAGGGGAAAACTTGATCGAATTTTATAGAAAAAATATTTTTTTTAACTTGGTAGGGGTACTGGGCACTTGTCATTATAGTATCTGAATGATAAATCCAGTTACCATACGGTAAAACAAACCTTTGGTATTGGTACTCACGTGTGGTGAGCAGAGCAAGGACGTAATTTGATCTGTGGAAGTAGTAAGAATTACACAGTGATAAGTCGTGGCAATCGAACTGTTCGGTGAAATGAAATCTGTCCGAAACTCTCGTTCACACAAGCTCTAGAGCTTCATGGAAAAGCAATATGAATTGTACGGTATTACTATTCGAGCTAAAGTCGACGTCTTTGCTGGACCATGGTTGGAGAGGAGACAGTCGACAAGCAGGAAGTTGTCTCGTTGATGGAGGCTCTTCATCAGTGCTATCTGCTCTTTAATTCTTCACACTAGATCAGCACACTTGAATAACTACGTAAAGCTCACTTTCCGATCAGCAGTGGCCCCTCGATCGAACGCCGCGAAAATCCCTGCGCAAAGAAAGCTCAATATGCCTGCAGTTTCACAAGAAGAGACGAACAGATATTCATTCGTATTGCTTTTGTGCACTTTTCCTTTTTGTCTTAAAATGTTTTGCTTCACTTCAAATCAATTTGATGTCTTGTTTTTCTTGTAGAAGAATAGTCGTGGTTAGCGTTTTCGATCAATCGCAGGATTTTGACATTGATTCAATATGCAGGCTAATCAAATCGCCATTGAAGATAAGGGGCGGAGTGTAAGTGGTCCAAGAAGAACAGCTGTTCTTGTCATGCCTATGCGTCGTTCTTATCCTCTGAACTCAAGATTAGTTGACCGGACGAGGTTTCAAACGACACTCACCATGTACTTGCATAGTACGTAGTAATACTGTAGTCCAGCGGTCCAGATTGAACAAATTTTCAAACGAATCGATGCATGATCACCATTACAGCTAAGAGATTACGATGACTTTCACGAAGAGACCAGCTATTCGTTTGCAGTATTTCTGGGATTCCACAATCTGCATTCTTAGGGCAGGTTAATCATCCAGTACAATTTATGAGACTACATTCAGAGGTAGTATAACACTAGTTAGTCTTGGACTAAATACTCGCAATATTTTTGGTCCGATGACTACTCCCTCCCAGTACGACATCCATGCCCAAATTAGTTAGTCTTGGAGTAGAACATTCGTTAGAGCCTATAGGTTAATGACCATGAAATATTGGACAAAAAGCTAATATTATTTTCGTGCCAGCCTCATAATACTCATGCAAAGTTCGCCGGAAGGGTAATACTTTGAAAGTTTTTTTTTTTGTCAATTAACGGGTCGATGTCAAAGATTCTTGCATTTTGGGTCCTAAACACAATAATCCCAAAATTTAGCATAGTAACATTCATAAGTTTTTAGGCCCAAAGGTTAACAATCCTAAAATTGTGGCCGAAGCTTAACATTATTGTGTTTTGGGGCGTCTGTAATATTTGTGCATTCATAGAACCAAAGTTAATCATCACTACATACTGGGCACAAAGCTATTCTTTTTTTCCTTTTTGCGCCTGGGCAATGCGGAATACCCATGCAATTTTGACTTAAATAATATTCATGAAAGTTTGGTTCCGAAGGCTAATACTCATATCTTTTTCGTCCAAAGGCAAAGATAGTTGCTTTTTTCCCCATGGACAATAACCATGAACTTTAACACACTAGCCTAACATTTATCTATTTTTAGGGTACATATAATTGTTCTGCAATATTTAACTATGCAACCTGGTCTAGGCAGCATGAAAGAGATGAAAGCGAAATAATTCAGGGCTTTTATCACGGATCTAAGCCATAATACATATAGAACAAACAGAAACAATTCAATAAATCAGTGAGTAATTTTTAAGCTGCGTAATCAGGTTAGTTGAGCTGTAAAATCGCCTAATTGCTACAAAGCGGGTGATGAATAGTTGAATACTATTTATTGTTGGAACCGTGACTATTGCCATTACTGTCAGTTCCAATAATCAAGTACTGATATTCTCCTCAAGGATAATATGCAGCACATCTGACACCTCAATAAATCATTTACTAGAACAATTTACGACAAGCAACTCTTACTTCATAGTAGTAATGTAATCATGTACTCTAATCCCATGTAATCCAATCCAATATTTATAAGGCGCTTAATTGCAGACACAATCACACAAGTGAATGGCAGATAATACCACTTATTGCATGCCACGGTAGTTTTGTTTGCATAAAGGTGCCATTTTATTCATCATAAAAAATGCCAAATCTTCGAGACACGGCTAACAAATTAGATATTGGCCATGACTAGATTTATGCATATTGCAGAGGCTTCAGTTACTAGAAGTTACATGGTGCATTAAGAAAAATGAAACAGAGGTAACAAGCAGAGTGAGTATACATTACCACATATACTAAACTCCATATTTAGGATCTGGATATGTGTCATCATCATTACTATTGTGCAGTCAGCATTGATTTATGGACAGCATTTCTTACCTTGAACAATTGATCTATGGACTGTTTTTCTTACCTGAACAATTGCTTGACTGAATGAGAACCTGTGTGCTACAGGCTTCAAGTAAAAGTCATAAAAAAATCTATCCAAACCAGCTGCACAAAAAACGAAGGCGATGTCATGGTAAATCACTAAACTGTTTCAGAGCAGTGTGCTGAAACAGAACCACAAACATGGGATATTGAAAGTTTGAAACTACTGGTAACACTAATATTAGATAGAACAAGTGCTAGTAGGCTAGCAGGAAGGAATTATCTACCAAAACATTTACAAATCGCAAGGTGTTGTGCTGTATAAACCTAAAATATGTTAACATAAACACACAAAGTAATAAACTAAGACATGCAACTACAATCACACTTCCATTTGTGACCGTACAATGCAACCATCAGTTCCTGTAGTGATCACTAGAGGTAATGCCCAACAACAATAAGAACAATAAGGCTGCCCTTCGTTTTCAGGTGTTCGTTCAAAACAGTGTGTTTGTACGCGAAACGAGAAACATAATTAGTACATGATTAATTAAATATTAGTTATTTTAAATTTCGAAAATGGATTAATTTGAATTTTTTAAACAACTTTCGTGTAGAAAATTTTTCAAAAAAAATACCGTTTAGCAGTTCGTAAAGCATGTCACGGAGAAAAAGCAATGTGCCGAGTTGCCCTTCAGGCACAAACGAACGCAGCCTAAGACCCAAATCGTCAAATTAGAAACTAACCGGACAAATGACAGTAAATAAAAATGAAAATCCACAGTATTAGGTTCGCCATGACCTCCAGGTGCACTGTGCACAAACCCACACTCACAGTATTGATCACCGCCGTTTTCCGGGGTTCCCCTAAGTTCTACTCGTGCAAACAAGCACGCTTCGGAATTTAGATCCATCACCCCCAATCACGACCAAAACCCAAGCTCCTCAACACACGCACGCCGCGGCGAGCGCCTCCTCTTTCACCGGATAAGCCACAACACAACGGAACAACCCTAGATTTCAGATTTGAATCCGCACCCGTCCCACTTCCGCCGCGAAGGGGAAGCAGATGCCTCGGGGAGCGGCTTCCCGCCCCATCACCTCAAAAACTCACCCAGAAGAGCCGGTATCGCGCCGCTACAGCGGAGGAGGATGCGAAGCCGCGAGGAGAGGTGGATCCGTGGATGCGGCGGCTTCTGACTCCGGCGAGGCGGCGCCGGCTAGGGTTTGGAGAGAGAGGGAGAGAGATTGGGCGCGGCATTTCGATTTGTGTCGGTGTGGCGCGGAGCAAGACGGGAGGAGATATATTTCAATGGGCCGTAAATTGGGCCTTCAGTTCTGTGGGTTTAGGCCCATATGCTTCTCTTCACCTTCTCCAGTTTGGCCCATGAGGGCGAGCAATCTGCTTCAGAAAGGCAAGCCCAATCCACCGAGGCAGTGAGCGTCTGCTTCGTCGCCGATCTCGTCTTCGCCGCGAGTGAATCGCCCCCAAATCGGGAGCGGGCGGCTGCACTCGCCTGCAGATTTGCGCCGCGGTCGCGACGAATTGATGAGGTACGAGTGCTGAACACTACCGCCATCGCCGATTCGCGATGCTGCGGAAGGTGGCCGTCGCCTTCCTCGTCTGCGCCGCCCTCTACATCGCCTTCTCCGCCTACTCCCGCCGCGAGGTATGGCATTTTTTTTTCACAATCCATATGTGGAATTGAGATGGGTTTTTTGACTGAGGTTGATCAGTGACAAGTTCTACCTACTGCGCGGCCATTCTTGGCTTCTTGGGCAGTGGCAACAAGGCGGATTTGGGCTGGATCTTTCTGTTTCACTGTCGATTTTTCTGCTCGAAGTAGTGGTTTGCAATGTGATGCGTGAAATTAGTATGCTCGTATTGCTCGCTAGAGAGGCTGCGTTCTCTAGATTTAGTCGATATTGCTAAACAGGATTGTACAGAACACCATCCCCGTTAATAGTTTAGGGGAAGACAAGCAAGGAATATATGTGAGTTGCTGGCATCAGACTGTACACGCATGTTCTGT
The DNA here is from genome assembly GCA_000325765.3 of Leersia perrieri. Lineage (NCBI taxonomy): Eukaryota > Viridiplantae > Streptophyta > Magnoliopsida > Poales > Poaceae > Leersia > Leersia perrieri. The sequence continues at coordinate 13,812,824 of CM002487.1, forward strand.
TCAGTGAAAGAAATAGCTTTATTGTGCAATCGGTTGAACCTGGTAGCTATGGGCATCACTTGCTGTTGCGTGATCAGACAGATGTTGCTGGTTACTAGATTCCTTTTTCTTAGTAATGGCATTTAGATTCTGAACAATAAATAATGTGGGATGCGCATATTGTGCAAGATCTCGAACAGATGTTGTGGCCTTAATGTAGGGCTGTTCATTCACGGTTTCAGCCAAACAGTTTGAAACCCGCCGATGAAATGTTTAGTACAAAATTCAACTGATCTCCAATGGGACAAGCTGCAAATAACACTGTGACGGTTCGGCCGGTTTTTGACGAAACCGTGATTGAACAGCCATACCTTAATGTAATATTGACTGATGAGAAGATGACTGATATCATACAATATTTATACTTTCTTCTTTCTCATCTTGGACAGAGCCTTGCAGAGGTTCAGTTACCTACAGTTACTAACAGGGTATACTTGGATGTTGAAATCGATGGGCAGCATATAGGTATATCATCATGACAACGTATTTTGGATGTTTCAGTAATAAAATAAAATTTGTTACCCTGCATTATTACTACACATCACACTCAGCTTAAAGCCCTGATTGCCCTAATTCTTGTGTGTTCCCCTCATGACAGGTAGAATTGTTATTGGCCTTTATGGAGATGTTGTGCCGAAAACAGTTGGTATTCGTACTTCCTTTTGCCTTTTCAACTTGTTATAATAAGCAAAACGAAATCGGGATTTGGCCGAAAAAGATGCAACAATCTTGAGTATAACCTTGTGGAGACAATGGTGTAGCTAAAGAATGATGATTTTTTCTGTTATGTTTGTCTGGATATTAGATCTTCCCAGAAGATACTTTCATTTATATCATCTGTGATCTGTGCCACTTGTTTGTTAGTATAAATTAGCAAGAATATTGTGTTGATTTTTTGTTCTACATTTTGCAGAAAACTTTAGGTCTCTTTGTACAGGTAATTCTTCTTCCTTGATCTATTTGTGTTACACTTGAACTCGACCTTCGGTTCACATGGTTATCCATATTACACCGTTCACTACTGCAGGTGAAAAGGGCATTGGGCCCAAGGATATTTCTCTTCACTACAAAGGAACAAAATTTCACCGTGTCATCCCAGGTTTCATGATTCAGGGTGGGGACATAGTTAGAGGTGATGGAAAAGGAAGTGAGTCTATATATGGGGGCACCTTCCCAGATGAAAATTTCATTGTAAAACATACACATCCAGGTCAGAATGCTTATCCAATTTGTACTTTCCATTTTTCCTTTATTTATAAGTTATATGTTTCGATTAAGCTGCACACCTTTCTCTGATACATGTCACTTAGCTTTTTAGGTATATTTTGAGCATGCTCTGCCCATTTACTGGCATCCTGATTATCACTCTTGGTCTGCTGTCATCATGCAGGTGTTATTGCCATGGCAAATTCTGGACCTGATTCCAATGGATCACAGTTTTACATTACCACAATCAAGACAAGCTGGTAAGTTCTGTTACACTATAAATTATCAGTGATCAATCGAGATGATACAAACTCCTGAAATTATGAGGACTGCAGGTTGGATGGGGAGCATGTTGTATTTGGCAGGGTGATTCAGGGAATGGATTATGTGTATGCCATTGAAGGGGGTGCTGGGACTTACAATGGAAAGCCAAGAAAGAAAGTTGTAATCACAGACTCTGGTGAGATACCCAAGGAGAAATGGGCTGAAGAAATGTAGGCTGTTTGATTTCGCTCTGTATTCGTGAAAAGCACGATATTTTTTTCCACCACATTCTGTTTTCACCTGTCTCGACGACCCGTCTAAAATGTTGTACATTGTAGTTAGTTCATAGCCAGTGGAATCCCACTTGCTGACAAATGTTTGCGTATTGTGCGCTGTGATGAACACTCACATATATATATTCTCGCGATGGTGAAACTGTCGATGCTTAATTTGGTATTGCAGTGGCTTATAAGAGTACCTGTAAATTTCTGCGTTTATTACTCCTGTTTTTTTTCTGTGTAAATTTCTGTCATTTTTGGAACCAGATTACCCTGCGCAATACGGCGCAGCTACGAATATGCCATCTTGCTTTTTCTACTCACTCAGCTCTATGAATAAAGGCAGCAATCTATAAAATATGCACGTGTATTTTGTTGTCTTGTCATGCGATCTCTCAAATTATTACAGAAGGCGAAGCTAATGAATGAACTCTCGAAAAGTTGTGGCTACTACTTACCAAACTTACCACGGGTGCCTTTCAGAAATGAATGGTATGATATATCTGGAGTTGTTCACATCTTCACTCTGTTATGGTGTTTAGTTCTATCTTATCTAGTGTAGGATGTTTTACAGGGCCAGTTTTTATCAATAAAGAAGAAATTTCAGTCATTTTCAGAAAGAAAAACCTCACAGTAAGAAACGCAGAATAAAAAAAATCGACTGATGGAAATAAAATGCCAGTCGACTGACCAATAGGCAGAATATACGTATTTTGTTCGTTGCTATCATTTCGTTTTGTATGTTAATTTTAAAGCGACACGACGTCCAACCGTCAATTTTCCACATATACCTGCTAGTAATTGCTATCATGTTGGTTGTGCCTACAACCTAGACGTTAATTCAATGTTGGATTTACTCATCAAAGTTGATCTCGATGGTTTGGACCATGACACCAAGCATATACTCCTACATATGTGGATCTTTCGTCTAATTCAATGTTGCATTTACTCCCATCAAATTAGATCGTGATGTTTTTCACTCCGAAGAGATAGCGACGATTTTGATCATGACATTTCGTAATGCGCATGAACGAATTCATGCACAACCGGAGCGTACGTGTACGATCAGGACGAAGCAAACCGAGTGGTCACTTGCACAGTTGCACGTCGTACGTACGCTCGAATGCTCGATCGATTGCTGCTTGCTGGCTTGTAATGTGTACATGACGGATATTTCCCGACATGTATGGGACGTGTTTGGTTCATGGCATAACTCAAACCATGCTACAAATAATGGCATACCAAAATGTTATCATCCATGCATTTGCCTTAAATCAAGCGCGGACCTAGAAATCCAAAAGAGGAAGCTCATCTTCTTCTTCCTCCTTTAGCCCTCTTGCTCTCTTTTATCTACGTCTTCTCTCCCTCTTCTCTCTCCTCCTCTTCTACGGGGATCCAGCGGGGTAGAAAGGATCAAGCCCCTCACCACTCACACCGGATTCACCCCTGCCTTGAATCAAACAGTGACTATACGGTCAGATTAACAATGTTCTATATCATTCTGGTTTGTCCCGGACATCTATATCATCCTCCTCTTGTCAGCCGGTTTTGTTGAACATAAGAGATTGACCAGTTTGTATGTCGCAGATGCACTTTGTGTAGTTCCCTTTACAATGAGATTGTGGTCTTGCTATGGACTGCGACATGTTTGCATGGTCCAAATGCGTCCCTAGCGTCTGTCGGGCACCCTGCTAAAGCATCATGTTAGGTCACTGTTTCTCGAGTAGGAAAATTGTGTTATAAGAAATTTAATTTGTAAGCCATATAGTTTTTTCTACTCAATTCGCGTGTATTTTGAAAGATTTCACCAGGATGTCAACTTCTACTTGTCATGCATCTCTCTCTCCCCCCGCACATGGATCTAGGAAATTATGAAAAAGAAGAGTGGTATGAAATAAAGAAAGTCGTATCACCTGGTGCCATATTTTCGTATCACCTGGTGCCATATTTTGAAAGTCATGTCGGTCCGACTAGTTGGCAACCGACTGCTGACAACAATCAATTTTTTCTTTTCAAAAGCTTCAAATAGGAATAATCAAACTTCCCATATAAAAGTTTAAAATACTCTTTCAAATGAAAAATAAAGGAACAATAAAATAGATAGAAAGTAAATTTTTACGTAGAAAATAGATCAAACTTACAAATAAAAAGAGGTCAAAACTTGCAAATCAGTGTAAAAAAATTCAAGTAGAACACACACGGGTGCTGATTAGTTTCGCTAAGTTCATGTGAATTGAGTGGAAAAGAAAATAAGAAATTAAGCTTGTGAATTATTTCCCACCGTAGCATGGAATACATTGTACCGAGTTTTTTTTCCTTTTTTTTATAAAAAAAATAAAAGGGGGCAAGGAGAGGAGAACCGGCCATATGTCAGGTGAACTTAGATAACGAACCAAAAGCTAAGAGTTTGCAATACAGTATAACACATATAGGTAATTAGGTATCCACCGTCCATTTATTTACCTCACATAAATACACAACACTTATACTGTTATACATATGGTACAATACCTCCATACACATTGCACTTACAATTATTCAGTGGGCAACAATATAAAGTTGCACGTTTATTCGCCGAAAGCAACAAGCTAGCACACGATATAATGCTCTCAGGCAGGCAACACAGGTTGGTGATCATCGATCAAACAGAGATCGATCATGGCATGCAGCTAGCTAGTTAGAGCGATGGCTCTTAGCCCAGCACAGTTTCATCAGTGGGCATCACGATGTTGGCAGCCGAGGTGGAGTTGAGCATCCATGTGTGGAATGGGTGGAAGAGCACCTGGGATGGGCAGTGAAGGCTGGGCAGCACTGGGCAATCGATGAAGCTCTTGCCGTCAGTGTCAACGCAGAGGTAGATCTGGTACAGCTGCTGCTTCCCGTATGGCCCGTCTCTGCACTGCACTCCCGGTGTCACTCCCAGCTTCTGGCTCACTGCCCACTTGATGAACTCCGTGTTGTACAACTGGAAGTCCGGCTTGATGCCTAATTAACAATATTAACTAGATTGATTAGTGACATGCATTATCAAATGTACATAGGGACATTTGTAAATTTTTAAAATTTTATTTTACAAGAATATCACTCGAATGATGATCTGGTAGTATATTTGTAATTTTGTAGTGGTAGTTTTACAATAATGATTTAAAACAGTGGCAAATTTGCAATTGTGCCAAAGTATATGTATTTTATGTGTGTTAATTCAGTTATGTATTGTCATTTTGGGATGCTGTGATTAATTTGTGCATATATTACCTTGTTCGGCGAGAGCAGAGAGGACATCTGCGCTCTGGCGAAGCTGGAGACCGGTCTTGAAGTAGTCCACCTCCTTGAGGCCAGAGCAGACGCCATAGCTGTTCCAAGCACTCTTCCATGTGTTCGTGCCGTCAGTACGGGGACACTTGATGTTGGTCCAGTAGTGGTTCAGGTTGTTCTCGATTGAGTCAAGCTGCAATAATACTCGGTATTAGTTTGTATAAGCAGGCATCATATACCTACTGAGTATTTTACACACATGTAGTTGATATGAAATTAAATAAACTAATCAACCTTCTAATAATTAAGTTGATATGCTAACCTTGTTGAGGTCAAAAGGCTTGTCGGAGTTGCACCTGACGACAGCTTTGTTCTCCGCCGAGTCGAAGGTCATGAAGCTCTGGACAAAGAAATCTTCTGCTGGGTACCCGTACTTGGGCACGCAGCAACCGTATTCACTGTCCGAGCAGTATGCTCCAGGCCACTGCAGGCACGCACACGAGCCGGTTTACTCACCATGGAAAAGAATTGTGAAACTAGTAGAGCTAGAGATCATCTGTTTTATTTGCACTTCAATTTTGCCCCACATTTTGGGCTGATAAAGATCCCTGTGGCTAACTTCCTTACTGGTTAGTTTTACTATTGGGCTAATCTATGATATATGATAGTCTGAATAAGTTCTACACACTTTGGGCCTACTCGGGAGACCAGCTGCATCTGCTCAGTTGTGTTGCCGCCAAGCATAGACACATATTACTGTTCGTGTTGGCTTGCTGATGCAGTGTAGCCACTGCAGCAGGGCAGCTGAACATGGCCTTTAATTTTAAGCATGCTCGAAAAGTATTGAAACTTTGTCATATTTCTTAGTCAAAGTTTTACTATCAGATAGGGTTTTGTCGATATTGTCTTGCAAGTCCTGGTTTTCTGTGTAGATGCAAGTACATGCAACTCGAGGGATTAAAATCCACCTCCCCGATACACCTATTTGTTGAGCATTCATTCTCTGTCCTCCGTTTCAGCAGGAAAATAAGACAACAACAAAATCTTGCGCTGCTCATTAGTCCATTCGGGTTGGTCATGTAACATTAATAACTTTGTTTCAAAATAAAATATATCCTTATACTTTGTTGCGAATAATATTTTATAATTTTTACAACTTCTTAGTCCCACGTGATACAAGGTTAAATGCCAATTATCGGTCCAATGTGCATATAGTTATTATTATAAGCATTGCAAATAAGAAAATATTTTTTGATAACTTCGAATAAGAAAGTGGAACGAAGATACATCACACATAGAGCTTGAGGAAACCTATATAGTCATAATTCAACTAAACTTAATGACAATCCTAGCAAGAAGTTAAATATTTGATGATTTGCAGTTCATACCATGAGGATAAGATAATAAAAATCAAAGGCCGAGTCGGCATTGGCAGTCTTGGCAGGTCCAGAAGCCACAAGTAAGCCTAGAATTAGGCACAATAGAAGTGTCCTTTGCTCCATATTACTCTCTGCTTGGTTTCTACAAGAGTACAAGAAGAGAAATGTCCTCCTTGCTGCTTGGCTGCCCAACCGACGGTGACTCGGTGAGGGTATTTATAGGCTCAAGTTGTTGGCAAGAGGCAAATGGATGGACATGGACCTCTTTTATTTCTTTTGTTTTCGATCTCTGCTTTTTTTTTTTTGATGGATTTAGAGTGAACACTCATCATAATTTTTTTTCTGAGGAACGACGACTAGGTAACCTTGCCGGAATTTTATAGAAGAAGTAGAGTTGACCCAGTTTATAAAGAAAATCGGGCCCAAAAATCTAAACAAATGCACGGTTAATTAAGGGGTAACGGCAAAAACCAAAAAAAAAAGAAAAGGAAAAGAAAACAACTTGCAACGGCCGATCTACAAGGATCCCACACAAAGTCGTCGTTGCCAAGCTTGAAAAAGCAGCTCTGATTTCTTGATGTAGGATGCAAAGGCGTGGCAGCCACCCAAACTTCCTCTTGTGGATGCAGATCTTCTGAGCGAAGCCTCCAAGAAGGAAAGCAACATTAGGGACGTTGCTCGACGCCCGTCCAGACGGACTAGGTTTTCACCTGAAGTAGAGAGAGCCATCATGATGATACCTCCAAGGAGGAAACGGCGCTCGTAGACGTCGATATCATCCGTCTTGATCAGAGATCTAGATAGGGCTTTCGCCCAAGGCTCTCAGAATCTGATCCACCTCCAATCCCCGCTGTGTTGCCAGGAGGTAAATTACGGGTTATCGTTGCCGAGCTTGCCACACCCAACAAGCAGCTCCGACTCCGCCGCAAAGAAGACTTGCAGTAACACAACACGAGGCCACCTCTCCCATACGAAACAAAAATTCCGCATAGTACCACAAGCTTCCGCACACCAACTTGAAGCACGAAGATGACTAAGGCCCTCCAAACCCCGGCGTGCAGGACCTCTGACCAGCTAAATCCGGAACTCTCGAGGGGCACCTCGCAGAAGAGGGGAGGAGCACAACTGAAGAGGAGTACAGTTGAGCAAAGGACACCCTACACCAGGGCAAGGCGAGCCTCCGAACGTCTCAAAGCAAATCAAGCCGCCAAGCAAGAAACACCTACGCCGATGACCGGGAAGGAGCCCGACATACGACAAGTAGAGAACGGACAACCGACAAGGAGAGAATGGATGTCCACCACCTAGGAAGAGAAGGGGAGAGGGAGGGCGACCGGACCACAAGGCAACGGCAACAGGGCAGCCAGGCAGAGACACCGCCAGCCGCCCAGAGCGCACCACAACCTAGGCCTAGGCCAACCGCCGGTCTCAGC